>JAAAKL020001793.1:0-28996 GCA_010016065.2 Carybdea cf. marsupialis auct. non (Linnaeus, 1758)
AGTGTCTTGCGTGATTTGCTCCATTTTCACCGAAATTTAGTAAAAGTTTAACTTCTATTTGTCCATGATTGTAGGTAGCAAGGGCAAGAGTTTGTTACCAAGAGGGCATGTTAGAATTTTTAAAACATGTTTAACTAAATGAGAACAACATAAATAACAGGGAAGAGGCTTAGATGTCAGATAGTGCTGGTTCTGTGGAATCTCGTCTAAAGGTCGCTGAAAGTCGCTGTAAATATTCACCAAGGTCCTTTTTCTGATGGAAAGCACAACTATATATATAAAGATTGTAAGAGGCAGCGACGGCCTTGTGAAGGTGTAGATTCTACGGCTGAACAGATATCCTACAATGTCTTTGTTGCTTAAACTTTTGTGATGTACCTCATTTGACTATCTTACATTCATGAATATCCAAAGAATAAAAGTTAGTTCTTGAACTCTTCCTTCGAGGTCATTGAGGTCAAGATCTCTACATGGTGGAGTTCGTTTACTAGGTGAAGCCATAGGTTAAATTTGACAGTAGCATTGACAATACAACTAGTGTACTTACGAGAATGGGTTGCCATTATGCTGTCCGAAGAATGGTGAAATCAATAACCCGAAATGTGCCGAGAACCAAACAAGCAGCTTTCGAAGATTCAGCCTTATCAGATGAAAGCAAACTCGTGCAGTTTTGACTATGTTTGACCATTTCTTCAAGTTGTAAAATCTTATCATAACATTTCTGATTACATCCATAGTATAAACTCTAGCGGGGTAAGTGCTGGCAATCGTTGGTTTAGCTGGATTCTTTAGGCGAAGGGGAAGTCCCAAGAGTAAGGGGAAATTCGATAAACAAAAAAGTGAATACCTAAGCAGAATGCTTAGTTTCCGTTAATTCTTATCCCAGCCACACAAGAGGGCAGGATTTCTTTGGCCTTGAATAAAATTTACAGCACCCTGATGAAATAATAGTGGAATCGCCTTACACCTGTATTTAATGTATCTGCGTCCTTTCTTTTCGGAGAAGGATTTTACACGGGAATCCCCATGCGAACCTTAGGATATCCCCAATACTCCACTCCAAATCATGATAAGCCGATGGCGGAAGCTATTTGGATAGGGCTATTCAAAGCTTGATATATAACTATTCGATTAATCGGTCATAAGTTTCCCAATTTATCGATTAATCACTGTCTGTGGGCATGGTATGGGCGTGTCAGAATTGCACAAGATAATAGCTGTTGATTCACAATGTAAACTTTTCGATTTGTGTAGACAAACACATAGTTTGCATTACTTTGCCCAAAGAAATATAGTAAGGAAGTTGGTATATTATTAGAATAGAAATAAATATAGAATAGAAATATAAAAATTAAAAGGAAAGATCGAAATAAGTAAACTTAACTGATTGATTAACTATCAAAGTTTACTGCAGCTCGTAGGGTATTCATCGTCAATTCGACATCAGAAATGCCAAGGCCGTAGGACCTACGAAGGCAAGGGAGGCACCCTCCATTTGTGGCCAAAGTATTATCACGTGTGTAATCACTGAATAGAATTTGTCTATCAAATCAAGGGTACCCCCCCGCAATGAAAATCTTTGCTACGATTCTGAAAGTTGTACACCTAATATAACAATAACTACTTTAAAGTAGTCAGTGCTTACCAAATTTGGTAAAGCTTCCTGGAAGTATCTTCTCAGAATATTCCCATACTGAGCTTTTCTTAACGTATTTCGTAGACAATCAGAAACTTTACCCGTCAATTCTTTTAAATTGAAAACACCTGATGCCTAACTTGCATCGTAGATCTTTCCTCGAGGGATAATGCCCGTTAAAATTAGGCCGAGGTTAAATTTGTGGGAACGAGTATTTTTATTGAGCTTCGCAAAAGATTATTTGATTTATTGAAAAAATAAGTATTGGGGGTGAATTGGAGAGAAACAGGGTAGTAACATGACTTATGAGAACTATGCGTCTTTTATTTTTATTTTTTTTGGTTTTAATTTTTTTGTCTGAAAAAAGCCATTTTCTGTTTACGATTTATTTTGTATCTATTTATGTAGGCCCCTAGTTAAAAAGCAGCAATAGATATATTATGGGAGGATGTGTTGGTCTCATATAATCATGACTTCGCGGCGCAATGGCAGAATAAGCTGATAAATTCATGTAATGACTTAAATCACACGACAAAAGTTACTACGAACAGCATTGAGTTGAAGTCAAGCAGAATGTGTGAATCTGGGCTTTACAAGGAAGATTGTTTTAGTTTTTTCTGCTCCAAGGATGAAGTTCTACTTCTGGCAAATGGACCGTCAGTTGCTTTTGCTAGTTCCCTGACATCTGATCATGAGTTTAAGGAAATTAAATAAACTTCTATCACAGCAGACATCAATTATGGCAGACATTCAGATTGTCGTGTGACATTCGATGACTGTTGACTTTTCCTTGTGATCAATCATTATCTGGAGAGAATCGATCATCGTCTTAAAAGCGAGGTAATCGATTATGGTCATGAAAACGAGGTATTCAAAGATCGTTCTGCTTCAGACATACTCGAAGGTCCAACCATCCTTAGATCAATCATTAATCGACGTTCGGTGGAGAGCCCTATTTGGAATGTTATACATTTAAATTGGACAAGGAATGACCAACAGATCGACTACCAATTCATAGATCTAGATAAATTGAACAAAACGCAAGCTCACTAAACGGAGCTGGGCAACATGCCATTGCGCGAGCCTCTAATGCGAAGGAAAACTGCATATACGCAGGAATTGCTTTGGTAAGCAAGTGCTGATAATATCTCGTCTGTTGGATTCTAGTGTTTACATTGTGTGAGGGTGCATATGTGCGCGAGGTATGACCGAAAGAGAGGCTCCCACACAAATAGACAAACCCACGAATCGAATGATCAAAAAAACCTCGTAACAATATGAAATAGAGGATCCAAAGAAACCGTTCCCAAGAAGACAGTCCTTTACTGTCCGCGAAGGCACATCTCAAGAGGACGACATGGAGCACTCCAAGTCCTCACAATCTTTGATTCAAGAGTTACTGTCTGCTTTACGATAACAGATCAAGGGAAACGCCAAAAGAATAATAAACTTCCGATTTCATATTCGATCATCATCAAGGAAGACTTGGGGTTTAAGTATGTTGTTTCTTTTATTGTAGTTCTTAATATGACGTTATTTAGATTATCAAAGAATAAGTGTGACTAATTATTTTCTATTTAAAATTTTTGTTGCTTCACGCTTGTTGATTCTCACAGACCTTTAGCGACACCGTAACATTAGTAACGAACTATAGAAGTTGGATGAGCTGCTTCAAGTTTGAAAAGCAGACGTCAATGAGAGAGAGAGAAGAGCCCTTATCATGGCTGGGCATACCAGAAGGAGAGAGAATTAAGAGTGACAGAAAGGGAAGGGAATGGAAGTGTTCTATCTGTCCAATGTATTGCCATATTTCAAAAAAATGCAGGAGGACTCCACAGCTGTGCCAAAATGGAGAGAAGAGCCAAAAAAGGGATAGAGAGAAACAGAGGAGTAAAATGGAAGAACTTTTAGCTCATCAGAGTCAACAAAGTATAGAAGAGAATCAAACAGAACAAAAACATTACACTTGAATATTGAAACGTCAATTTTGTTGCTAGACAGCAACAGCAGAAGTGAGCAGAAACGTAGCGAATGAGACTAAGTTAAGGGATACTTTGAAACTGACAGTGTTTGAGTCGGAATCAATAACAGCAAATACATATATAGACAGTGACCACCAAATAGATAATAGTGCCAATGTGTGGTTGAGAGTAAAAGAGGTTGAATTCGAAAAGAGTGAGTTTAATCACACTGTAGGGCTAGTGCTGGCAGATGACGGAAGCTGAGATGACAAATAAAGAAGTATAATAATCGTCCGCGATTTCCAATTTGTATTTCTATTTATTTTAGACGCATTAAAACTAGGCATATTAGGTGTATTTGCTATGGAAACTGGGCTTGGGTGGATTCTTTAAGGAAATACAACTGTATTGAACAGGGACGGCATCTTGGGACTGACAACATTAAGATTGGAATTTAATAAGGCCGCAGAACAAAATTACGTCTTTACAACGCCGCTGTTTTGTCGGTATTATTGTTGGCTCCGAAACCTGGCCACTGAACAAAACATCAACATCACCTTTGAACGGCTTCGATAGTAGAGCACTAAGAAGAATTGAAGGAATCCGATGGTGGCAGCACGTCACGAATAACGAGCTACGTGAGCGGACGCAACAAGCTCCAGTCTCAGTTTTAACCGCTCAAAGAAGGGTGCGATGGTGTGGGCATATCCTGTGACTGCCTCCAAGTCATCCAAACCACGCGGTCCTGGATTTTAGTCCGTCTGCAGAGGGATGGAGACTCGCACTCGATGGCTCAATGTCGTCGCCAAAGATCTGCTATCCTGTGGAGTGCCTCTATCTCAAGCGGAGCAGCTCGCTGCTGATCTTCAGCACTGGTGAGCACTTGTGTTTCAAGTTGGCTCTACGCACCGCACGGTGCCCGAGGATTAGTGAGTGAGCTCATAGGGAATAGGGAATGACCATCATAGAGACTGGTCAAAATGTTATAAGTACAGTAAACGAAGTGCAAGTGAAGCAGAGCAGGAATTATTTTACTGTAATTTCCAGAGACGATCCCCGGTCAATAAAAAATAGTAACTCTTTTTTCGATTTATGACGACGAGTTGATATCACAGCTTTGGCGACGCCGGGTATCCCGCCTGTTATGCCGGCCAGGAAAATAGTTTCCTGAGCTCTTTTTTCCCATTCCGTTTCCCTATTTTCCACTTTATGATTCAGCCAATTTACTAGCGTAGTCCCTACTCTATTTCTCGAAATTTCCTTTTCTCAGTTTTACATGATTTCAGCTTGCCACACCCTCCCCCCCTTTCCTTGCCCCATACCCGAATTACTTTTGCTATCCACATTTTGCCGGTGTGCAAACTGAGCGCATTGAAGAACACACAGTTTGCTGGTTCACTGTGGTTCTTCTCTGCCCAGCAGAGAATACGTGACTGAAATCCTACTATACCATTGGCTTAAGTTTTTCACGCATGCGTACTTTCTTAACATTATTGCATCACTTCTTCTTGCTCTCTTTTTTTTACCTATGAATGCCTTAGTAATCGCCACGTCGTACCTTGTGAATTTATACCTCGCAGACAACAGCAACCTCATGCCTACGGGTCAGAATAAGGCCTAACTATCTTGTGATTTCTTTTGATTTGCCAGACACAAATTTTGTATGATATTATTGTTATTGTAAGTTGATCTCAATATCAGGATCAAAGTAAAGTCAAAGGTGAGTATTCATAACGTATTCAGTTTCTTTGGGAATTTTTTTGGCTGTTATTAGCATTACCAGTATGTCGGAAGAGGATGTTGTTCAGAACCTGCTTTATAATCCCTTCTCTTCTTGGAGCAGGGCCAACCAGATTAGAGTTGTGAGCAGGCACTTGACACCTGGCATGAAAGACAGCTTGCAGACTGGCAATCGAGTGTTCAAGCATGGCTGGTATGCGAAGAGAGACCGGCTCTGCGGAAGTAGGAGTGTTGCAGGTTTATTCTGATGGCCTTGCCTCTTGTTTAAGGGAAACAGCAGTAGCAAGACTTGGGTAGAAATTGGCTATCGTAATATGAGAGCCTTTATAATTGATAGCAACAAGCATGAAGTAGAGTGTAGTAGCTTTTATGTGCTACATGGACAGCATATATTAACATCTACCTTGAGTAATAAAGAGTGCTCTTTGTAAATGAAATATGACAAAAGTAAAGTCATTTGTGATGTTAAAGTTAAGTCCTATACAACATATTTCCTTTTTCAGATCTTTTCTGTTACTTTCTACTCTTGAGAAAAAGTTATTGGAAGTCAATTCTTTGTACTTTTTATATTTCTTTGTACATTTCATTACTTGAATTAGTTGGCCAACTATGTTCTGATGCTTGTTTAGCAAGGAGATTTGAATCTTGATGAACTCCTACTAGAGCATTGTTGTTTTCATGAGGACATATTGTTTTACCTTACTTTCACACCTGTATCTTTTTTTCGCACCTGCCCTTTTTCTGACAAACTCCTGCTACAGTGAGTGGGTTGGCACCCCATGATACCCCTGCCCTTGAGCAGCTAATACAGGTGGTATGACATTCATGTCTCTAAAGACCACCTGGGGGACAGGAAGCCTGTTACATTTTCCTCTTGTCAAGTGTTACAAATCTGTATGCTTTACTGTTACATGTCTTTCCTTGCAGCCTGAACAGCTCTGTAAAGAGAGCCTCATCTTTGTGTACAGACACGTGAAACACTATCAAACTGAGTCACAAATTGCTAGCAGTATATTTTGAGCAGGGCAGTCCTTTTCAATGGTACGGGAGTTTTATGATAATCGTGGTGATTTTGACGTGTTGTTCATGCCAATGATATCATAGAAAGACCATTTCTGGTAGTCTAGCACATTCCAAAATTCACTCATTCTCCCAATGCCCCCAAAATATGGACAATCAGGCGTATATTATCTATATTTGTATGCCCCACTATTGTGTACCCCACTATGGACCATCCGGTGTATATTATCTTCTTTGCTCTCTAAAATCAATAAACTTACTTAGTGTGCCTGGGTACTGTGCATTAATGGCATAAGGGGGGTTCGTGTTTGATTTCTTAAACAGTGAGGTCTGTTCCTTGGAACAGTTAATTTCTATTTCTTTCCTTATAATCTGTAAAATAGTCCAAGAAGATTTACGATGCTTTTCTTTTACCTAAGTTTGCATATTCCTCTCATAGCATACAATTGACATGTTAAACTTAAAATCTTGGTTTTGCGAGTATAATCATATATACAGTACATTGAATGTTATTCCCTATTGTGAGAAATTGACCACCATTGAGTTTTTCCCATATGCGAAGAAAGGAAAGAAGTGCTGAGCAAAGCTGACATTTCTTAGAAAAGTTATTACTGTTATTCCTATAAATGCTAATGAGAGGGAAATTAGGAGATAGGGACAAACTGTATCAGTACAATAATGCTTTCGCTACATTATGCAGTTTTATTGTTTTGTACCATCAACAAACTTTTAAAATTACATCTTTTTTAAATATATAATAGAATATTTTAACCAATTCAGTAGTTCTGTTACAACCTTTGCTCCTTTTGACTTGATCTACTTCTCTAACCTTAGTTTCTAATGGCTGCTTTCGCTCCCCTCTTACTCTTTCCAAGCACTCGCATATGCAGTCAATATGATCGTCTACATTCTATCCTGTCTTCTCAAACTATGTCTGTCTCTAGCTTTGCTCCCGTAGTCTGATTTCTCGAAACAGGTCAGTGTGCTACGTCCTATACTTCATCTCTTAGCAATGTAGCCGAAGAGACGACATTAACTGACAAAGCCAGATGGTTTTAAACAGCAGATATGGAACCTGTTGATCGACGACACGTTGCTAGACAGCAAAGCAGACGAGGTGAAACAGCTAAATTTGATGTGTTATTGATGAAGTCAATTGCGTCTGCCCATCAGCATACCTTGTAATATTTCATTCTGAGCGTTTTTGCATTTGATCACCACTTTTAAATTCAAGAAAGCTATCTGTTATGTTTATTTTGTTTTTGCTGCTGTTTCCCTTCCATTTTCTCTAGCATAAACAACACCACGTGATGATTGAGGGACCCAATCCAGCAAAAAGCCTGACTAATTTATAAAATGGCCCTTAGTGATTACAAACACTTCCCGCCTAATTTATTGTGGATCTTCGTTTTGGTAAACTAGAAAAAGCGGACTTTCGTATCCTTTGACGAAACAATCACCTCAAGATAAATAATTGCAAGGACTGAGTTCATATGACATCATTATACCAGCATGATTGCAAACATGTAAAAAACATTCTGTTAAACGATCTATAAGTTGACTATAATTCGTTCAAAGTGGTTAAAAGACAACAAAGATAGTATTTAGGAAACATGACCTGCTATGAGGAGCAAGGCATCGAAATACCGAGTGAAACACCGTTACCATAGTAATTGCTTTAATCACGATTTTCGCTATATTGTTTGTTTTCAACTGAAGACTGCTATCTTCAGTGCCTGTTACCAATTAGCTCTAACATCAGTTCTCAACTTTGAGAGGGTTACCACAACAGCCCTTGGCCAATTACTCTGCCCGCAGGTTTCGAATGCTGGATATTTTGAAAAACAGGATGGCGACAAAAATACTGAATCTGTACGATGAGAGTATCATGACCTTGTCGGATTAATTTCACAGTTTATGTTACAATATCTGATTTGTAGAGAGAAACAACCAAACAAAAGCATCAATGAATTCCCCAAAATGTGGTGAAGGAACGAAGAAAATAAATGACATTGATCGTTTTAAGAAATCAATTTATACTTGAACAACTTATTTTAGCACTATCTACTGCGGTGCAAAGTTGAAAGTGTCATGGAAATACATGAATTTGTAACAAGGGAAGCCATACTTTTATTGCACCCCCAATATTGAGAAGCCATACCTATCTCCCCTGCACAATTATGAGTTTGTAAAATGGTAACGCAAGAAAAACTGCTAGTAATGTGATTTCAATATTACCTGGTCTGATTGAACTTAGAGATTACCCATGCCTCAGATGTATGTATCTCTTTCAGAATTCAAAAAAAAAACCTAAAAAAGCCCTAAACAGCAAATAAACTATCGATAAAAAAATGGTTAGGGAAAGTGATAATAAATTTAAAAGTCTAATTTGAAAAAAATGACAAAAGTTTGTTTTCAGAGGATCAAATGATATACATTGGATTACTTGTACTAATCATAAAACACTCCATAATTTTAAATGGCAGGGAGAGTATAAACAGGTTCTTATTGACTTTATTTCTAGAATGGTCCATTCAAAGAGGTGGTAGCCATAAAACATCAACTTTATAAAAATGGATTAAAATAAGATATTAAAGAGGAACTTTTAAATCTATTTCTTGTCAATCCTTTATGGCACAAGGGACATTTATAAAAATAATCATATGGATTTTTTCTCTTAGTTGGAGTTTCTTACAAAAATTATCTTTTAATCTCGGTCTAAAATAGTCAGGGGTATCAACTGCCTTTTGACTTGCAGATAGATCATTCCCCAATTGAAGTCCTAGATATAAGATATCGACAGGATACATGAGCCCCGTTTTTAAGCATAAGTGTCATTTTGCTTTTGTTTAATAGAAATACTAGAAATAGCACATCTGGTATATATAGGGGGCCTGCTTTTCCAAAGAATTTGAAGACGGTTGTTACCTGTATGTACTGCTCAACTCTTTCGTAGCCAGCCAATTTATGTCCTTCAGATCTTTGTCATTTATGTGAGCTCTGTTGTTTAGGTTCAAACAAAATCGAGTCTACTTAGTTTAAGCGGTTTGGAATGTTCATTTTAATCCCAAGTTTGAAGTTGCCTACAAGGAACTGCAAGCATTATCGAAATAGGGTGGTATTAACGCATTGAGGAGTAGCCTGTGTGGGGACTGTGTAGACAATTTCGTCGTCTGTACAGAATTTTAATATTTTCCGTTTATTTGCCAATTACTTTGGTAGCCATGGGTTCACCCGATAGCTTTCCATCTTAGAGACAACGTGATATTGCCTCCAAGAAGAAACAAAACTTTCTTCTGTGATCTCATGTTCAACACCAACAGATAGCGATACCATAGTAACAGCCAGGTGCATGTACCTAAGCAGGTCTGTATGGTTATCATTTGGATGAGTATCACGGTAAGAACACAAATTTTCACAGCCAAAGGGGTTTTAGAATAGCTCATCACTAAAAGCAGATAAGAATATAAAACTCGCTTTACCGATCTGATATACTGGCTCTCAGCTTTCACTATTCATGATATTAGGTGTAGTGAAAAATCAACGAGTTGATGAATACCAGATACTATCAAGAAACCCTTTGTCTACAATTATAGAAACACCCCTATTGCTTCTACCAACCATTACTTTGATCAATATACAAACTTCAAAATGAATACCTGTATCATATTTGTTTGTCATGGTCTACTTGCACTATTTAATTAATTGTCTTTAAGTGTCGAGATTCCAACGGCGTGTTCGCACTGTTTCTTTACAACATTGATGGTAATAGTTGATGATAAACGGACATTTTTAAGATTTAACCCTTGATTTTAATAATGGCTTGTACTAGAGATACAGTGCGATTATGGACGAAAACTTGCCATCTTGATCACACACGAAATCCCAGGTATTTGCTCAGAGCCAACAGTAGAATGTTCTCGTGCATACGAAACGGGACAGCTGATATTTTAAAATTGCAAAGAGCTTACACTGCTATCATTAGCTATGATCAATATTGACTTTTCTGTTTCAACGCCATGGTACAATTCGTTTCTAGTTTAGATTTGTTTCATTAGAAGTCACTGTTAGTAGAATGTGCATGTTGATCAGGCAAAGCTGTCACTTGAGGGGATTAATATCCAACAAACTTCGGTAACACGTTTCTCCACACCATCAGTCATAAGGTTCCTTCTGCGCTGCTATGACTACGTAATTCACAATCATCATAATTAAACATTCCTATTATTTTTGTGCAGGTCATGCGTCGTGGTGATTATTTGATGAATGACATCTAACCTTTTACTATTTTGTAATGTCTGCCCTCCTTCAACAGATGATTATATGATCTTAGAAAGTCAAAGTAGATCTTGAACTAGTGTCAACAAAGGCCTACATTATTATGCATTTCAGATTGAGTGCATTATTGGACTGTCTTTAACAGGAAAGAAAACAATCGAATTTCTTGTCCTCTAACCTTTCTTTTAGTAATCTAGACTGTTTTCGTATTGGCATGAACAGCAACATTCGCTAGTCTGTCAAGACTCAATTTAATGTTGTAGCTGTGTTGAAGATCGGGACACTTCTTGACGTCTACCTGCTGTATTTAAAGCGTGGTATGATGATTCCCTCGGCACTACTTGTTCACTCAGTCATCTCAAAACACAAAACTTTTCACATTCTTCACTATTCATTGTTGTTATTGAACCTCCTAACCACATCTATGCTCAGATTCTGAGACAAAGCTTCGATTGTATCTCTCGTCATTGTCAGTATTCATCTTTGGCATTCCATCTACGACTTCTCATAGTAGCCTCTGTCATAAAAATTAGCTATATCGTATTGTTTGATTGTCAAAGGCATATTTCAACCATCAGGACTCCCCTGCTGTGCTAGCAGCTGAACAGAAGATTGGAAGACGTGAGGGAATAAGTAACAGCAATGATTCATGCCCTTACACTAGAATATGACGTTTACTTGCCATGACGTGTCTGCCCAACTTCTTCTTTCCAAAGTTTGAAAGTTAAGACGAACAGAATGCAATATCAGGATACGAAAGAGAGTTCAATGCCCTTTTATATGTGAAATGAGCCAATATTTGCTTTATATTGACAGAAGTATTGAAGTTCAGATGTTGATTAATGCTCTTCACGTTTCTCTTGAAAGAGGAAAACCAGAGATGTATGAGTTTCTGATGGTATGTGAGTGCCTTAAGTACCCATATATGAGCTAAGGAAAGGTTTTTGTCTACTTTAATGAAAAAACTCTGTATATGAAATCTGCAGTGGCACAAGCAGATCAGGTAATTCAAGTACGTCGGGCCTTGCAAAATACATTGGAAACAATTTCTATTTGTAAGGAATAACACCGAAAAAGTATTGAAAGAAAGGAACTTCGATATTTTGTTGTTCCTCCAGGTAGAAATTAACAATACCAACGTGTTAAGAAAATTCTGGCCCTCAATAGGGAATTTACTGAAGGCTATTCATACACTATATCAGTAACAATTATTTTTTGTTGAAGCATAATGTGTCAATGATTTTGTTAGTTTAAATGACAAGAACTTCAATTGTCAGCAAAAGAACCGCAATGGCAATCATTGTTAATTCTGTTTAAAAGGAAGTACATTTCACAATTGTCTAGCCCCAGCCCTTTCGCAGAACTTGCTTCTTTTTCAAACTGAGTACAACCGTTTCTTTCCCGTGTTTTATTCCTTTAAAGAATAAAGTGAAGAAAAGTACACATTCTGAAAACGATACAATCCAAGAGAGAAGAAAATGTAAGGCGTTTCTTGAGACCATCCAACTTCCGACGGTCTACAATCCAAGCAGATACAAAACGTAACAGTTAAAAAAGCACAAAGTTGTGAATGTAAATGATGGAAGCCATTGTATTCTATTGAACACCCAGATGTCTCGGTTTACATTGTCGATGATTATTGTTCAACCATACAGTAAGCACAGTTAATAATCATCAAAGAGCTTTCTACTGACAAGAAAACAAGAAAGGGAATTCTTTGTTCGAATTGATATTCAAATAGATCATTAGTAGTAACGTAAGTGCTGTACATGGATATCACAACATCGGATTTAAATTCATCTTCGCTATCACGATAATAAGAATCTTTTAAGTTGATATATTTTGTAGCCAAGTACAATAATACAGTGAATTGTATGTATATATGTATATATGTATGTATGTATGTATGTATGTATAAAGAGACACTAAAGGAAGAGATCTGAAATTCGCTACTCCGAGTTTCACGTATTATTTGTGTAAGTATGTATGTATGTATGTATGTATGTATGTATAAAGAGACACTAAAGGAAGAGACCTGAAATTCGCCACTCCGAGTTTCACGTATTATTTGTGTAAGTATGTAAGTATGTATGTATGTATGTATGTATGTATGTATGTACTACAAAGCAGTGGTAAAAGAGTAAAATCGAAATATGTATGTCTGTATGTACTCAATCTGCAGACAGTACTGCTTCGCTCCTATGTCGCTAGCAACAATGCTACAAGTCCGTTCAAAGAATTCATATGGTACCATGCCAGAGTGCTCAAACTGCCGTGCACAGTGAGAATAGCATAAAGCAACAGCATTGGTGCCGTCAAGCGTAGAGTTCTCAACCTAACATAGGCTGGGGAGGTAAGTATGTATACATGTAGCTATTTGCCATCGAAAAAAAAATAAAATGAAGCTCACTTGAAACTTTAAAAAGTGCATAAAAATATACTTCTATGGTACAAGAATATTTACTATGTATACCATAAAAAGAACTCGAACATGTTAAATTCAATAGGTAAATTAAAAAATTATTCGAGACACTCCAGTGTGTTGAAGGTGGTAGGGATGGCATTAAAAAGGCCAGAGGAGACCTTGTCTATGAAATGGTCCCTTCACTGAGTTAATTTGGCTGAAAAGTCTTAAGTCAACAAAAACCCGACTTTACAGGGAGATTAACAGCAGCTGAGAGGAGTTGCCTGTTTCTTTCTAGAGGTTTAACTAAATTCTTCCAGGCCCAGAAAACGCGCAGTAGGGTTGTGAGTTACAGTTAAGTCGTACCATACTATATTTGTTTTGTTTAGAGTTCGGATCAGAAAGCGGTTAATTGATATAACCACAAACTTCTGGATCCCTGTCAATTTTAGTTTTATTTCATTTTATATCATAAAAAATACTAAACTCAGCCATAATCATTTTAACCTGTACTGAGAAGACAGTTTCAAACACTCAACTTCTTAGAATTGAAGAGTTAGAACGGTTGCTTTTTGTTTAATGTAGAAATAAGAACAGATCGTATTGTTACGGGAGAGAGGAGCACGTGGCCATTGGGACCATGACAACAATGAGCGAAAAAGCTTTCAATCGATTAAAGATCATCAAGATATTTAGACTGATAGAATAAGAAAAGCAAGCAAGTTTGGTGATGGACTAATGACATGTCGTAACAACACAGTGGAAGGTGACTTAAGTGTTAATAAACGGAAACAAAAGAAACGAGCAACCTAGATTATGACAGTCAACAGTTTGGAAACGTCGCAGTGGGATCTGTCATTAGATACGAGTTAATAACAAAGAGATGACAGACGGACACAGAATAGATTTGATCAGAGAAAGAACAAAATCCAATGAGAAGTGGACTCGGTCTTGTAGTGTGGGCGAAGAAGCAAGTCACCATAATCAGTCAATACTGCCTCGTTTTCAAGCACTGTTGTCAAGAAGAGACATGAGGTTTTCTTCGCAATTCCTTTTTCACTACTATAGCGTTTACGTGAAAAATAAGTGGTTAATGATAGCTAATACGTTCCCCGGGTTGTTGAAAGTTTGTTATACCCACAGAGCCTAGGTTTGTGTCCTGTCTTTCCCTTAAGTTACATCTTCAAGTCATTTTCTTCAGTCTTGTTCAACAACAGCATGCTAAAAATTTACTAAGCTACATAGTTAAGTGAGTGTGAAGACAGAATACTTTATTATTTGAAATCAAAAATAACTAGTGTTGTTTTCAAGAGAATTTCCTCATCTGCTCTTCTTAGAATCTGGGTTATTTTAAACTACAGATGAAATGGGACGAAAAAGTTTATTCTGCTTCAAGGTAAGAGAACGTGAGTCTGCTGAATACGATATCAAGAAAGGTGTTCTCTAAAATCTGGCAAGAATATAATATTGAATAAATATAAAATCGAAGGGCTGCCAAAAGTTATTGGGATCCACAACAACATTTTTACTTCTTAACTATACTCTAAACACTCCGTGACTTCTCACTAACGGCGTAAACTCTATGTAAATCTTATGAAGATGATGGTAGATGTTTGTCACGTCTTGAGTCGTAGTCCTTTAAAGGGCTACGACTCAAAAGAAAGACTACGACTCAAGACGTGGCAAATATCCATGGTATCATATGGCATATGGCATAAATCATCAACGGCAACAACTGAGTCGACAAGCGTCAAAATATTTAGCTTTATGAAGATGCTTGAATGGTCAAAATTGGTATAATTTTCTAGGGGGTTACAACTGACTCCCAACAAATCAATTAGTGGCAGATCATCTTGTATTTTGAAAGGCCTTCAATAAAACTAAACTGCATTTGAACAACTAGCTACCATCGATCTATTCATTAGACTGGAATTTTATATCTTTGCAACTGATGCATATCCTTGCTCTGAATTGTAGATAAGATCAGTTAGAAAAGACTTCAAATGAAAGTGATCTAATGCCTCATGTTGAACAGCGAGAGACATAGGCATGATTTTTTGAAAAATGACCCCCCCCCCCCCTTCATCCCTAATCGAAAGCAACTCCATGCTTTATCAACAATGCTGAATAACTTTGAGCTTGCCTCGTCCGGGCATCTTAGGGAACGTGAAAAATGCGTGAATGAGGCTGGCCTTAGGGCATTTATCATTCTCAATGTAAACACTACTGTTTTTATATCTGCAAAGATGAAGTTTGTTGAAATGAAATCCGTGTTTCTTTTTATTTACTTCTTCAAGTGACTTGTACATCTGACTATTCTTTCGCCTTGAGAAACCATTGTTTTATAAATCAGTTAAAATCTTTTTGCATTGATGAAAGAACATTCTATAATCTGATAAAGAGGGAGAAGAGAATGATGAGCTCTAGGGGAGATTAGTGAAAGGAAAATCGTTAAACTTATAACTTATACTTATTCTTACTGTTGCCATGAACGATGTGGTTTGAAGGTGTGGGTTGAAGGTATTATACACTCGTATGTTATTTTACTTCATCCTTTCTTATTTCACAATCTTCGCTGTTAGTACTTCAGTACGCGTTTTTAAAGTTTCAATGTCGATGAACATTTGCTGCATTCTAGTCGGACCGTCTGCATCTCATTTAATCTTTGCCATTGTTGCGAGAGGAAGACGTTTCAACATTCAGAAAATCGTAAAGTGGATGTTTTACATTTTAAGTCACTTTCATGTAGATATTTATGAATGTGATAGGTGATTAGGCTCGAGTAACTGAAAGCATTGTAAAATTTTCTGATTTCGAAATTGCAGTTTTCATAATAGTGAATGATTATGAAGAAGTACTGATGTGGGATAAGATGCGGGACATCTAAAATATCAGATATAAACAAACAAATTAGGAATAAGAGATTCGTCAATCGCAAGCTGTCAGAAAGATAATGAACGAACGTATATCAACTGCAGATTTAATTAATAAACATCTTACAGTCCTTGGTGTGATTAGTTCTCATCATGACATCACCCATTTTGCCTTTAAATAAAATTGTTCATGAAAAATCAACAAAATGCTTAGGGATAAAGAATCTGGAGAAATTCCACAACAGGAAAGCTTCAATGATCTGACATTCCGTTAATCTCCATCACTAAATAATGGCCTTTCAATTTACCTAAAATAGAAGAATTGATTTAGCAGAAAAAAGTTGAATTAACTTCCATCAATACTGAGAGACACTGCATAAGATATTAATTAACCCGGGGATGGAATCAAGAAGCGATAAAATTATTATCATTTGGGTTACACAGCAAATTTAAACACGAATCGAAATTGAAAAGATACCCTGTACTTGGACCTATTAAGCAAAGCCAAGCTGTTCATGACGACCTAAGAACTAACAACAACAAGTTATTTAAAGTGACTTGTGTATATGGAGGTGTTATCTGGGGCCAGCGTTTTTGTGCTTTGTGCGAGAATGCGACTAAATTGGGTAACTTTTTTTTGCAAAACGTGTTTCATGTATTTCAATAATGCAGCTATAGCCGGACTGATACTGTCACATTAAATCAAATTGTGCTTGGGATCCATACCGTGTAAATGATCTAGAGCTAATACCTTGAAATGTCAATGCATCAATTGTCTTAGTTTTGAGCTCACTGCTGATTCCTTTTAGGATGTTTTGGCAAATATTTAAAACATTCACAAACAATTGTCAAAAAGTTACGTTACTTAGCGATAGAGCCCAGGAAAGAGATAGAATTCTAGACCCATCTTTCCACTTTCTCTGATATCATCGGAATTCAAAGCCTCGAAATCCGCCGTGTCTTGCCAAATCTATTTACCATGACAACTACCATTTCATCTGCGACTCACTACAGCACAATAGTCGATTGCGATGATTCTAGAGCATGGTTGAGGGGAAAACATTTCTTTGTTTTAAATGTGATAATAATTTAAATATAACGAATTAATACATATATATATATGTATATATATATATATATAGGTATGAATTATTATAAATAAATATGAAGTACTCAATCACACAATAGCTACAAATTCTTTTTCCTGTTTACTGTTTCGATTTAAGCTTCATCACTGCCATTTCCATGTGCAAGTATTCAGGCAGACGCTTTACAGAAGACAAAATAATAACAACAACTGGTTTCGCTGACTAGTTTTCGAAACAAACGTTTCTTCTTCAGGTCACTCACTGTTGGATAGGCGGATACATCTTGTATACAAGAATAGAAACAATAAGACATCTACTACAGTTTATCAAAGCTTTTAAAAATTTACGTATACAAAAAATTTTTTTAATCTAATGATAAAAGCAGTTAATGGCAAACGACTAATATTACAGTGAGGAGCAACTTCATTGAAAAAAAGAATACAACTTTTTAAGGACAGGTTAGGTCACCAATCGCTACCTCCCATTGAAGCTGAGGTGAGAAATGGCCACAAAAGAGAATCAACTCTGCCAGCCTGCCCTATGAAAATCCTAAACTGTGTACTTACTGCAAAAAATTTACTATGGGACCTCCCGCTCATTGGGACCGTTTAAGCGCGTTACGTTTGTGTTGCCAAAACGTCCTCCTTCTGCCTTGTGCCTTACAATATTTTCAGTTTCACCTGTATCAATATGAAAAAACTATCAGTCACTCAAACAATTGTGCTCACTTTCTAGAATGTGCTGAAAAGGCCACTTCGGGAGACGTGCTTATTATCTCCCGCTGTTTTTTAAACAAAATTACGGAATTATGATTTTTAGTTGTAATCTTAACGGGGTGATTGTACTCCCAACGTATTGAATCTTATAAATCCTACTTTGAAGTAAGTAAAATATCCTTTTAGAATCGCATGTTAGTTGGCCACATTTTATTTTATACATTCGATTGCTGTGCTTATTAATGACTTTTTCCACCACACAAACGTAATTACAAATGAAACAATTCCGCCTCCTCCTACATGGTGCGCAGCCTGGACTAGAATCCTTAGCTCATGAAAATTAAGTATCCACAAATTTGTCTTTGAGCGATCCTATAAGTAACCATCGGGAAATCGCTAAATTTACGCTTAGACTCGTCCTTGCATTTTAGAATTATTCCTTGCAATTTTTTGGCAAGAAAATACAAAATTGTCCCTGACCTTACTGGGCACTACACTACACTGAGTAGGCCTGGCTTCTAGCAGAAAGTCTGGTTCTTGGTGCATGGCTGTTTCGATTTGAAACAGACCATTGGCTGAGGGTACATCCGAGATTTAAGCCATTTTCTCGATTCCATAAAGCGTGTCTCAAAATGCTCATCCTCTTTACGTATACGTCCAATGCGTAGAGATTGACCATATGGAGTGCCTCTCCTTTACTATGGAAAGTGTGGCAGGAACTAAAATATAGTACTAAGTATTGGTGAGTATTGGCAAGCTTCATATGTAAATGAGTAACAATTTTGTCCTGTCTACGCGATAATTTAACATCCACAAACTCGGATGTCTCGGAATTATTTGAAGTGAATTTAACTGTGCGATGTAGCACATTAACATAAGATATAAATTTTAAAAGTTTAGCCTCTCCATTCTTCCATACCATAAAAATATCATCTATGCGACGATGCCAAAGTTTTGGTTTCGCTTGGAAAACCATGAAATGCAAGAAAACAAGTTAACTATAAGCAAACATCAAATCCAACAAATCAGTTTAATTTATAGGTTTGTTTTCAACGAAATTTCTGATAAGGTGATGGATACACAGACACGCAATAAAGAATGATACGCTAAAAAGAATGATACACTAAAAAGGAAACTTTGTTTCGGTAAACGTTTCATCTATTACTGACTTCTTTAGGTCTATTGGAAATATTTGCTTGGAGGATCTTAAGTGTCCAAACTTCACATAAATTATCGCTTCATTTAGCTTTCATTTGTTCTGCATTGTCGTCAGACTGTTTTGAATATACTAATTTATGCAAATAGGATGGTATAGATTTATAGATGCTATGTTATGTTATTGTTTGGTACACGTTCTTAAAATTGTGCATAAGTGTTCTTGTCATGACGTTATCGGTGACATCATCCAAGCGAGCTTTTATCAATAATAGGCCTCAAACATTCTTGCTCACACAGGACTATAATGGAAACGTGCTGAAACGTCTTCTGATCCTCCTGCTCTGAAAAAGGTTATCTGTTTTCGCTGTTTTAGCAAGAGCTTGGGTAGTTCATTTAGTTGCTTGCTGTCTCTCTAAGATTGTCATTGTTTGATAGAAAATTTTTCAAAGCAAGGAGTTTAAACTTCAATAGAAAGTAAATGTGAATCCTCTATTGTCAGTGGATTAAAAGCAGAAAGCAAAAGGAATTCATATCTCCAACTGATCGGATGTTTTAAGTTTACAACCGAGTGTGTTTTCTAACAATGTGTTATCATGTCTCTCTTGTCTAATATCCAAGACAGAACAATTGTAGTATATCAAATCAGAGTAAACTTACTAATAGCAAAAAATGCTTTACGGAACTTTGGCACAAGTTATGGACAGTAGGCCACTTGTCATTCAGTTTGGAAGCTTAGTGACGTACCATCATGGCCACAAGCAGTGATTGACGCCACTACATGACACCTGCAGAACCAGAATGTACAAGGAAGACAAAAATAAGCTGAGCTTGTGCCGTAGTCATGTAAAGAGAGGCAAAAGGATACCTTGGTAAGTATAACTTCAAATAAGTAAATCCATTACCTTTTCTTTCATGTTGGAGGATTGATTGTTGTTTTTCTGTACTGTACTTAAAAAGAAAAGAAAGGCTACAAGTTCCAGAAAAGTGAACTTGTCATTCAGAAAATTATTCAAAAACACAGAAATATGTAAATAATACAACAACCTTTTTCTCACGTTGCTAAATAGATATCTAGCAAACTCAACCTCCATAGTCACGTGCCTGCATCTGAAAGAGACATGGTACGGGTGTACGTGGGGATAACGAAGCAGTCCTATAATTGTCCTCATTTCCGCTATCACGTCAAGAGACGCAATTTGACTGGACGATGTTTATATCAGTATGCTTTCAAAGTTGTTAAAATATATGGTGAAAAGGGAACTCACAGCTAAAAAAAAGTATACTTGTTTAAGTTGACAGTGAGAAAAGACTTACCACTTATTACTAAATTTCATAAAGATGAAAATGATGGACGAGAGGAAATAGATTGATCAGCAATAACGAATTGATTAATTAATTAATTGTTTACGGCGATTGTTAAATCAAGGCCCCTCACTACACAAAATTTCCAACTGCCATCAAATTCGTGAAAAGATTCCAGTTCATAATAATATACAACAGCAATATCATTCCCTGGAAAAAAGAAAAGCAGAGCATCACTGACATGTAGCCAGCTACACAAGAACAGGTATAATTTCTGAAACAATAGTTCAAAAATTTGGAATTTAAACTCAATACGCATTGTATTTATGTTCTTTGGTTCAACTTCAAAATAATCTCCTTGAAAAGTGGTCCACTATAAAATGACATCTATGTAGTATCTTCTTCTAAAAGGCGTTTAAACAGCTGCCTTCTCTACTGACATGGGATCTATCATCTTTGTACCTCAGTGATCAGAAAAGATAATCATACATACAGATGTGCAAACATGTACAAATATATAGATACATCTAGGCATTTTTTAGTTTTTATATAGATTTTAATGTCATTTTATCGCAGTTTTTATTCTTTTATATACGTATGTAAATATATATATATATATATATATATATATATGTATTAATATAGACTATCAAAAATAAACAAAGTTGACATACCGTTGTCATCAATAATTTAGTTTTCATCAATCTCCATAGTTTCTCATGAAGAATTAATTAAAATATTACAAAAACTTTGTTTATTATTTGATAATCTACATAAATAGAAGAATAAGCTTTTGATACATATATATGTTAATACATTGTATATATTTATGCATAAGTACTATTAATTTATGACTTACCTTCTCTTTAAAATATTCCTTTTTGCAATAACGTACCCCTTACGGACATCAAGGGACGGCCAACCTGCGTGGCTTTGATATTAAAATATTTAATGTAAATTGTTTTGTATGATCGCCATGGATCGGATGCTTGTATCATTGCAGTAGGGTTTCTTGCGCATCCATTTGTAATGGAAACCTGAGAGGTGCGGACTACATAGACATTATCGCACCACAGATTACTAATGCACTACAGTTGAGAAGACACTTCTGCGAGGAAGACCCGACGAAATGAAGGGAAACATTGATGTCTTGTCCAGAGCATTACGTGGACATATTATTACTTATTTTAGTCTATTCTTAAGATAGAGAGCTAAAAGTCTCTCAGATGTTCACACAGAATTTCACGATTGCAGTAGTTGTTAAACTTAACATGATTTTTCTTGGCAACAAAATACGTAATAATTGCACGAAATTGGACAGATATGGTTGCACAGACTATTTTAGCGCCGCGAGGTTACACAAACTATTTTAGCGCCGAGAAATTAGCTTCTACAATTTTTAAAAGAAATTTAAAGGATCATACTTGCAAATTTCAGCGCTTTCTCTGGTTTTACTTCTGGTCGAGTTTTCAAAAGCCTAGAAAAAGTCCCTGCAGTTTAAAGAACGTCACAAGGTTTGCAGGTTATGTCGTACTTAATTGGCAAGATTGTCCAGTTCACTGCAAAAGACTAGACGCATCATTGAAATGTTTAACAAAAAAAACCTGTTATTGCAACAGCGCGCCTATAGAAAGTTATTTTGCGATGCTGTATTCTAATCCACGACAACATCTCCCACTCCATGTCATGATGTTCTGTTGAAATTCTATTCTGTGTGCGTATATTGCTAGTTCCCTGGCTTTTGAAAAGATATCCACTGTATATCGATACCTGTTTGAGTTCATCATAGTTCTCTTTGTTTACATGCTATTGACACGATGGTTCAATGTACCTGACTGCGAAACAAGAATTGAATTGAATCTCCCTGTTATTACAATCAGTACACGTGCAAAGACATAAACAAAGTCTGAACCTCAAGTTGATCATCACAATCGAAAGAAATTGAATGATTTTATTAAAATCTTTGGGTTTCATTTCCGATGATAAGGTTCCTTTTACGCTCTTGTCCTTATCTTTACTACGATATCCAAGGCTTAATGGAAACTTAAAAAGCCCTTTATTTGACTTTTGTTGGCTTGGGAAGTATTTGTCTAGATTTGTACGGAACTTTTATACCAGAAATAAACTGAAAACACTATGTAAAATTTGAGTTGAGCATCTTATGTTGCGCCAACAAGAATGACACATGTTCGAAAAAGTGGGGCTGCAAAAGCAGCGGAAAGAGGCAATAAGAGCATCCAATTTGACTTTGTATTAGGCAAATAAGAACTGCCTGCACTCGGCTGAATTTACTTGCAGTGCTAATAGTCCACTGGCTTTGGAGAAAGGCTTAGGCAACACCTAGTTTTCTGATAGGCAAGGGAGGCACGTGATCTCGTGCTAGCCGTTGGAAACATTAAGAGAACAGGGTTACGCACTATTAAGTGGAAAATTGAAACTTGGAGAAGCACTGTATTCCTTCATAATGAGTTACCCTTACGCTCCCTGTTTAAAATCGATTACCAAAAGGAACAATTGAGTTGATAATCATACTATCAACTTAAGATATAGAAAAGAGTTTTTGTAGGCTACTTTGTATGCAAAATAGTTTGTTCACTACCGTTTTGTCATTGCAGCCATCATTTTGAAAACAAATACTGAAAGATTTCAAAAGTAAACTTTTCAAACATAACAGATGTCAATTTCCCTCGTCTCTTTGATAAACTTGACAAAATGAGAGAAAAACAAACAATTACAAAACAATCTTGACGTGACGTTTTGAATCCCCCTTAAGAAAATTAGGATGCATCCAAATTTTTAATTGTTAAAAAATAATAATATGATATAGGTTTCTGATTCTATTATGTACAAGAAACAAGGCCTTCCGATGCTTGGAATGCTTCAGGAAGCTCTCACAAAATGGTTAGGTTCCCTCCTATGTCTAATGGAGTCGAATTGCCTAATAACAGGGAGACAATACCCGAATAAAAGTGACAGCAAAGAAGGTATGGAATCTTTTATCTGTTTGTCATTCTGCATTAGGGATTGATGGCTAGTTTCAGCACAGCCCATAATATCAATCGCTGTATGCACGTATTCTCATTCTTTGAGGTTTCTCCTCGTATGGTGAATCTGAGGAGGCAAAAATCTACAAGAAATAAAGCAATTTGGTCTTGTAAGTACAGCATATAACTATTTGCTGGCTGGCCGATGATAAGTTGTAGGGGAACACGATGTGGCTACTCTCGAAGCATACTTTGGAAATATTTACTTTGTGTCATTGTGTAATGGAACTTTGAGTTGACTAAGAGCTCTTTCTTTAACTTTCTCTCTCAATGTTTCCCTCTGCAGAGATAAATCTGATCAAAAAGATTATTTTAGAATCTGTTGTGCTGCCGGTGAATAGGAGCATTTTAGCCAGCATCACGTGAAAGTTTAACATTCATTGCAAAAGATGAGAATCTAATATTGCTGATGGCAGGAAGTAGCAAGAACGAGTCTCAAATCATACATTAACTTAAAATAAATGTATTCGTCAAGGTATGTGCAGAGCTGTACAATTAAAGGTTTTAGGTTTATGGATGCAGATGAGAATGGGGAGATTAAAATGTTTATTGGGTTGGAAGATAGCGATATCTCGTGGCCTTTGAACTGCAGTATCAGCCGCTAGAAACTACCAATAAAATTGAAACTTCTGTTGTTCGTTTTTGCCCGTTTTTTAACTTAAAAATAATTAGAGAGCTCCACACGTTTTTAGACTGGGTGTGGTCCAACTCTGTGGCAATGAAACATCTATTTGCGTAGTAGCCATTTGTGGCGGTTGTTGTAGAAGAAGGTAATGCTCGATGTTTGATTGGCTGGCTAAATGTCTGTTTGGCAGCTGTCTAACCAACTAACTGAAATTTTGAAAGTATTATTTAAATGTGTTCCTTTAGGCTCCAGGTAAATTAAGAGCCCCACTTGACTCCGCTTTACCCTACACACATAAGCACACAAATTCCACTGTCAAATTGACCTAAATGTCTGACTCACACGAAATACCAGGTACAAATTTCATAAGTTAGGGTAATACCTAACTTAACTTAGATCAAAATAGCTCCATTTCTCAAGGCATTTGAAAACAGAGTGGCATTTTAATGATGATGTTTGTAAGAATATTAGAAAATTTCAGACCCTAAAATTGGAATATTAAGGAAACATCGTGGGTGAGTATACTGAGGTTAAGTTTTCTCACTTATTCGTCACCATTAATATCCTATATATTTATTATTCTAGACTTATTTAAAAATCATTTTAAATCTGAAACAGATATCAACATTTTTGTTAGGAATTATTTGTCAATACTTAGTAAACCTAGTATCACAAGTTTGAGCTCATGACAGAATTCTTTTAGTGTATTCAGAAAAGACAGATATCACTAAAAAGGAAGAGGATCTTTACGTTTAATACAATCATTCATTCAAATACCTGTGTATTCACATGCCTAGATGCTGAATGATATTCTATGAGTTGTAAACTACTAGAAGTATTTCCATGGTCAGATTCATGACATACTTTGTATTCAAGCTGACAGCCTAGTAGATAGTATGGTCAGTTACTATTTACTGAGGGAATGGAATTTTACGACGAATACTGAATATCATGCCCTGCATAGAATTTTTGTCGTCCAAAGCTGAAGTGCATTAATACTTAAAAATGTTCAAATAGTCTTTCATCTTTTTCCTGCCACCTTGTACTTGCCGATATTTATAGTATCTTTATCAGTTTAATTGGCTGACGGGAAAAAGTACCTGCCAAACAACACAGTCGTGATTAATGTTAGCTTTGCAACTATAATTTTAGCTTTTGAAAAAAGTAGCGAATATTTCAAAGATCATCTGGAGTATCGGGCTTTATCAAAATAAATATTTTAGTCGCAGCAATTTGTATCTTCAGGTGATAGCTATTATTTATGACAAATTGCAAGTGGAGTGAGGAAATAAGGTTTCCAGTGACGCATAAATGGGGTCAGGGCTACATAGCTACTTTTGATCCCTTTCATTAGGGCATGTCGGGAGGAACTAAAGGTATAAAGATGGAGTGTTAAGAAGCTGACTACAAGACTAAACCACTCTATTTCTCATTTCTTTCCATGTAACTGGGAATAGGTAAGCTCTCAAAAAAATTATTTTGTTTTTGAATGAGTAAAGACTCCATCAAGGCACTTAATAACAAAATTTACTATGATGAAACAATTTTTACAGTATATGTAACACTCACAGGAAAACGTCAGTCCATCTCATAAGATTGTCTACTAAGAAGTAAAGCTTGTTCTAATATCCGTGTGACTTGAGTCATCTGGCAATCGGCCAATCTAGTGACCACCGCAGCCAGTTGTAATAAGATTTGCATTGAAATCGATATTGTAACTTTCTACCGTATGCAAAATGAGTAATAAGACGTAGGTTACAAATTGCTGGCGTAGTGGATAAATCTCTGATTTTATCATCTCATTTAATGTTGCCTAAAGTAGAGGGGTTTTTGTTAATCACTTTCGAGTTGTAGCATTAAAAAGTTCTATATCGAAAAAGTGACATTTAAGAAACAAGAATCCAGGGGACGGGTAGGTAGGCTTATCGAGAAACTTGCAAAAGCACGAACATAGTCATGATGACTATTAGATTAAGAAAAAGTAAATTAAGAAAGGAAGGTAAAGATTGCAATATGCTGATCTAATGAAACACGTTTCTAAAGAAGATGCAACAAACAAATGCGAAAACATACAGATGTTGAGGAGACAGTATTAAAGAGTTAGGGAATAAATGTATTTTATGAGAGATGGTCATCTTGCAAAATCCGTTTGATCCCAAAGGCATATGATTGACTCGATACTTGCCTTGCTAAGGTTACTGATTTGTTAGACATAACATGAGTAACTTAAGATAAATTTTATTGATATACAGCTAATCTAATCTTTTGTGCCTCTTTCTATTTAGGGACAGTTTAGCTTGTGATGCGTTAAATCATTAGATAATCCAGAGTTACAAATCGAACAAAAGAGTAAATGGAAGGAGCCCAGCACTGGGGGATTTACAAATAACAGCCGATTGAAAAAGTCTCGTATCCACAATCCAGACTCTCCTGTTGTTTCTCCGACTCTCTTCGATTTGCAAGTCGCATTGTTTTGTTACGCTGTAAATGATTTTGAATATCGCTGATTAAATTCAATGGGCAGCAAAGCCCAGTCCCGACTCAGTCTTCAATTACACTTGAAGATTCATCTTAACCTGGACAGCATCTTGCTTACTGTTGTTGATTCAACCAGTGATTTATAAATAGATTGTTCGCTAACAAAATTAAATCTTTCGATAGACCATTCCCATAGGAATATGACACAAAAACTGAATACTAACCGCATCTACCTTGGTCTCAGTTGTTTTCTGGCAAGAAATGGTAATCTGTTGCTTCATCACAGTATCTATCAGATAGCATGTTTCGAAGGGAAAAACGTCAGCAGCCTCAGGTAAGATGTGTTAGTGGTATCAATGAAATTTCCTATCAAGCTCTGAAGACTTAGCCAATGCTACCAATAAACCGGAAGTAACTATAATAGTTTGTTTAAAGCCTTTATTAAAAAAGGAAGACTGAAATCAATTAGCTCGTTGTTCCCTCACTCTTAAGCTATCAATTGCTAATCTTTAGATAACGTTTACTACATGCATACTAGATAATGAAATTTTTAATTCTATAACGTTGCATTATGATATGGGAAACAATAAGATAAAAAAATTAAACCCGTCCATGTTGAGGGTAAATTGAAGCCAAAGGCATCGTTGATAAGGTACATGGGAGCAGAGAAACAGTCTCTCTGAAAAAGAGCGCCATGCTTTACTATAGATCAATATGTGATCCTGTCAAGCCTTCATTTGGACATGTTAAGTCAAGACAATAAGGCACTTTGACAATTTAATATAAACAAGACTACTTTCTACCGATGGCAAACAAACACTTTTTCCCGATAGAAAATGCAACCACATAGAGAAAATAATAGTAGATGGATTAGTTGGACGAGTGCTAATGCATTTGGCACAAAATTATGTAATGGATGCCTAACATCGGGATAACCCTAACACTCGACAAGGTGGATTTCATACATTGGTAGAAGTAAGAAAGGTATTGTACAAAAGCTACTTTCTCACACAGATCAACAAGTACAAAATACCATAGGGATATGGGTGTCAGCTCCCATTCTATCTCTTTACTGCATTCTTGTATGGTTTGAAATATGCCAGCTGCAATACGGAAACAAACCTCTAAATTGCATAGCTTTGGATTTCCTGCAAAATGTAATAGGCTGTTATAGGAGTCTAACCTCGATAGTGCTCTCGTAATATTTCAGTTTTAATGAATGTAGGACGTTGAGGATGACTGTATGGTAAACTCTGGAAACCAAACGAGAAGGACCCTATTCAGTAAATATCTAAGGACAGAAAACGATGGAATGCTACAACTTATGATCACTTAGGGGCATCTTAATCTGATGGATGAATGTTGATAAAGGTACAAAGAAGTACGCTCGTTTTTTGCAGCTGATTTTTGAAATTGAGGACTGTCAAGAGTTTACATTGGTCCTTAATTGACCCAAGGTTTGCAGGGGATTTAAATCAAAATTGACATGAAAGAAAGGAGAAACAAATACCAAGCCACCGGCCGTTGTAGACCACGGAGCTTGGAAAGTTTGGGATAAAGAAAGATAATGGACAAAATCTCAGTATCAGTCAAAGGCAGAGAATAATACATTTCCAGTTTATAAAGTAGAGATGATGACGTTGAAGTAAGAGTATGTGTAAAGTTTCTAAGTTTGAAATATAGTGATATCACCCAATCATGCTGATCATAATACTAGTAAATTAACTATTGACTCCATAAAGTAATCTACGCTTTATGAAAGTAGTAAACTATGGCGTAAACAGCAGAAAATCGGCAGAAAAATTTAAGTAAAATGATGAGATTGTAAAAGAAAGTTCCTTCATAGAATGCTATTTTGCCTACACAGTGATAACAGCAGAGATTCCTCTCCTTTTTCTTCTCCGCTTAATTCCCATTCGTGGTCTCCTGCCTGAATGAGTCTCCTTCATGTCCCTCTATCTTGTGTCTTGTTCTACACGAAACTCCTTTTCCCTATGTTTTTCTGAATGCAATCTCTACATCTCTACATCTCTACCTGGGTCTGCTCTCTTCCGTGTTCCTATCAGGTCCATCTCCATGGGCCCCTTTTGAGACATGATCCTTATCTAGTCTCCTTAGTAGATGACCAAACCACCTCAATCTAGCCTCCTGCATTTTCTTAGATCCTTCAGTAACTTTTGTTGTTAAAAGTATAAGGATATCCTTTTCTGTTGCTTTGAAAGGCCCCGGCGTGTCCTAATCTTTAAAGCAGGGGGTCTAGAATAAGGGAACATATTAAAATACAGTTTTATCGCCAACTGTATCACCGCGTTTTGAACATAATTTGTCAAAAGTCTTGCTTATTGAAAGGTAAATGAGTTGCCAGATAAAAATCATGTCTTACACAGGTGCGTAAGCACGTACTCAGAAGTGGGGGCGGGGGTCGATCCAACACCATCGTGCCTATAGGGGTTCGGAAACCAAACAAATCCAAACAAATCGCAACGGTGGCTCTTTCTCGAAGGCGACGCTTTCTAATATAATTACAACAATGTCCAATAATCAATTTATCAATGTGCGATAATCAATTTATCTATGTGCGATAATCAATTTATCTATGTGCGATAATCAATTTATCTATGTGCGATAATCAATTTATCTATGTGCGATAATCAATTTATCTATGTGCGATAA
>JAAAKL020001794.1:0-28994 GCA_010016065.2 Carybdea cf. marsupialis auct. non (Linnaeus, 1758)
CATAGACATATTAAAGAAGTTTGTGATACAGTAATAGGAAATGGGAAAGGGGGGGTGGGTAGCAAAGCTGATAGGCTGTAGAATGCAATCCACATGGGATTGCCAGCTGTATTATACCCTGTCAGGGCAAAGTGCAATAAATGGTGGACTGGATGAGGCAATAGCCAGTGCAAAGGTCATGTCAAAGGCCTAATGCCCCCTGTGCATTTAGACTACAATAAACAGAGGTTATGCACAAGGGTGAAGGAACAATTCCGAACCAAAACATTCAAGACATTTGTTGGGGAGAAATGTTTGTTAGCATGTGTTTTGTTAAGTTTGTGAAGAAATGGAAAGAGCAGAAAAAGTGGAGTGTCATCTTTTCTTTACTCTTGGCCAAAATAAATTGAAGTACTGCTGTGTTTTTTTTTGGTTTAGGTCTTGGAGACAAACCTTTTAATGCTAAGCTGCTTCTAGGAGTTTAGGACTGCCCTCAAACTATCAAATGTCATTTTGCCTGCCTCAACTGGTAATAGGTTCGATTGTAAATGAAGGCTTTAAATGGAGAAGAAAAAGAAGGGGGTAAATGCAAACTAGAACTCTAAAGGCATGAAAGTGTTTTACAAAAGCAACTGATGTCCTATTTCCTTTCTCCAACACAATAGCAAAGTAGCATGACTTCAAAAATAACGTAATGTAATACAGTTGAGTTAATTGAAGTTATTTAAGTTATTCTCCTAGTCATGCTACGTATTGTTTTATATCTTGTATAGAAGCAACCTAACATTAATGTAAAACATTTCTGATGATTATGTATGTTACATCAAAAGTATGACAAAAACTAGTATATGATCGATTTCTGCCATGCTTCATTTAAAAGTTTTAGCCTGGGTTTTCAAATTTATTAGTAGAATCAGATTTACAACTGGATTATCTATCGCTACAGTCTTCCTACTCTCTTAAAAAAGGCTTGATGTCAGAACAAACTAAAAAAATTAGCACAGAAAATATGACAATCCATTAAAAAAGCATTGTCTTGAGAATCCTTACTATAATGCATCAAATCAGGCCTAAGGCCAATTATATAAGTGATCGCATAATAAATACGGGGACTGATCTTGCAATGGTCACCACGCACGACTAACGTGTTTGGGCACATTAATACCACGCAAAAAGTCATATTGAAAACTAGTAATGGGACATAGCTGTTGGAAGCCTAAAAACAGATACATTATATCCATATGCCAACAACGGCAGTATAGTTATTTCCTGCTTCCTTGCAATGTAAAGTTTGTTTGCCTTCTGCCTGATCGATGATCAAAAATCCCCAGTCATCCATGCCATGATGATTGTATCCCCCCCAAATGGTTAGAAAGACCAATTTGCGGCACAACTTTTTGATTCCTTGGCCCATACTTCAGAAGGCTATGATAATGGGATATACAATTTCTTAAACACGTTCAAAATGCTAGAGTGGTAGAACCAATGTACTGAAGTTGACAAGTTTCACATATGAGCCAAAAATAAAACCTTGGGAATTACAATTAAGCCACAAGGTGTGTTGTAAGTGTGAGATTGTACAATATCGGCACAATCTCACATGTACAATATGTGCAACATTACATTTATTTCTTTTTGATATTTGGTATTAGCTTATCTCATTCCTGACCTTACAAACCTGTGCTTGTGAGACTTACAAACCTGTGCTTGATGTTAAAAACAATGACACTGTGATAAAATTTTATAGTATCATAGTGTTTTACTGTTTTTGTACTTTAACTTATGTCGAAACCTGTTAAGGGTTTTAACTATGTTCAGGTAAATAATTCCAAATCATGGGTCTGGTTTTTTTCTCTTTGTTTCATGTCTTGTATTCCCATTCAAGGGGTTTGATGGTGTCCATATTCATGGGACTTGTTATTAGAGCATAGAGCACTTTAGGACCAGATGCCCTTTCTGACATCACCAATGGCCCTTCTGGGATTTGAACCCTAACCCTCTTGACCCTCTTGATCTAATCCACTAGACCACGGCAGCCCTGCATACTACATGAAACTTGTGAAAAAGGAAAAATGTAGTTTGGTGAATTTCTGTTGGCTTCATATACAAAATGGTTTATTAAACATATCAAAAATTTCCTCCACACAGAATACTTCCATATCATGCAAATGTCATTGATGTAACTAAATCAAACTAATTCAAGGGTGGATCCTTTTAATTCCTTATCTTCAAATGTCCTAAAATAATTATGGTGCAAGGTAAGGTGCATTTGTACCAATTGCTGTACCCCTAACTTAACTGTAGATACCTCACTATGGACAACAATAATTTCTCACGAAAATTTACCTACTTCAGCAGTGTGCTCATTGAAGGGGTACTATATATATAACATATAAACATAATGGGCCATAACAATGTATCTCAAAGTGTCTATAATATCTATTTAGTGTATTCATATGTAACAATACATTGGCCAAATGTGAGGGGCATCTGTCTCCTAGCTCCTGTTCCCCTGGTATTTATTATATAAATTCTTATATATTCATTCATTGAGTTAATTATTGTAATATTTAGTGTAGTTGTTGAGTCCACGTTTTGATGGAGGAGGTTCCCAGGTCGATCCCTGCCAGTATACATATATAAGCAGCCTGATGAATGCTATAGGAAAGAGCACTAAACATTAGATATCCTGCTGCAGCCCTGTCATCATCTTTTTCATTTACAGGTCCTCTCAAAGCTGGTGAAGACAAGAGATGTTGAAACGTTCATTTGATTGGGTTTCTTGAATAAGACATACCAATGTTACAACATGTACTTACGTGTGTATATATAAAAGTATAAATAAAGAGAAAAACCATGTTGCCTACTGTGCTAGTGATCTGTGTAAAATGTATATCTACGGAAAAAGTGACGAGTTCTGGATTATACAAAGGGAAAAATTGGATTAAATTGATGGCCTAAAACTGACCAGGTTTCATGACTCCATCCGCTAAGTTATGGGCATTGATGTGTATACTTCACAATCCAAAATCTAATACCCGATATAACGTATTTCTTGTCATGTCGAAGTGAAATAGTTTCACAGAAAATAGATAAAATTAGCTATATGGCAAATTTGTACTCCGTTTGGGTTGCAACGAAATCGAAAGATAGCATCTGCAGTGGCTGCTTCTTCTCAATTTTTACTTCGAGCGTAAATGCCGCCTTTCCCTGTTCTTGTACTACCTTCCGAGCAACTTCATTTTGAGTTTTTAAAACTCCTATTAAGATATCGAGAAGCGGACGGCAAAGTATATGAGAAAAATGTCTCAAGGAAAATTGTCCGCTCAGAAATCTACATTAAGTGAATATAAATGGAAAAGGCATAGCTTTTGATAAGTGGAAGTAAATGTCCCACTTCGGTTATCGACTAAAGTACATTCTTGTTATCCGATAAATAAATGCAAGTGTAGATTTTGACTAGGAGCATGTTCCTTGTTTACGAACAGTTAGCTCTGGAATTGGTGGAGAAATGTCCTAATCTTCTTATAAACTTGGCCTTGGTTGACAGAAGCTACTTACAAGGCGACTTAACCTCAACTTGTATTTGAATAGGGTGCTATCGAGTAATCTCGGCTCTTTCGATACGATGTTATGATCAGAATCAAGAGAAGGCGCCTGCCAACGCTGGTTAGATAAACAATTTGTGTTGAAGGGCATTGTTTAGAAGTGCACTTCATTGGTTGCAATCAGTAGGTACCGTTGAATCCCAGTGGTTTTCCTTCAAAGTTCATCCCCTGCTGAACGTATTTAAGTTCTGTTCACTGGCTGGTGTTAACGACGACGGTACTCGTGTTTTGACTTGAACAAGTAAGGAAATAGTGGAACTCAAACTGAAAGAACCCCACTGAGATTTTATTCTGGAATTCAAATTGGCCCATAACCATGAGATTGTATTGTTTGTTGTCGCCCAACTGGCTAGGTGCTATTTGATTTCGAAAGTGTTTTGATTCATTTTTCGGTAAGCAAACCTGTTGTCTTGCAATTTACGAGGTATATACACACTCGCATCTATCCAATTGACTTACCGGTACTGCACGTTTAACAAAACTGACAACACAATTAACTGGGTTTCAAGTATTCAAGGCGTGTGTGTCTACTTGCAGATGTTGTCCTTATGCCTCGGATTTGGATTGCGTAGTCAAAGCACATAAACAAAATCCAGATCGTTAAATTGGCGGGTTTGCTTTCCAAAAACGTATTTAACCTACACTTCATCAATATGTTTAACAAATACCCTCAGTCCGTTAGCAAACCAGTGACATTGCATCGGTACGTTGTCAGTCTTTAAGATCTGCAAGACAATCCAACAAAGACGACCCTCCCTATGAGAAGTTTTTGACGCCGCGGAGCGGTAGGGGCAAATGTGTTTGGTTAACAAAACGTCCCGCCCCCTTCTCGAGTTTTCATATGGTGGATATATCACTGTAACAATAGCCGTTCACGCCCCCATTCATCAAGTTTCGATTAAAACCTTTACAATAACAAGGGAGGTAAGACAGAACCCTATGAAAAGTTGTGACAGAGGCCGAGGATCAGGCGTTCTGTTTCATAGAAACCACGACAAAATCAACAAACGAGCGGAAATAGGCGAGAGCTTGACAAACTCACACTAAGTTCAATAGGTTTCTTGAACTTGTAACTTTAAGCCTAGTAAACTACGAAGGATTGTAGTACAGGTTGTCGCTTCTCTGGGATTAGCAATTAGCCTTGCATGAATGAAATGACTTTCTTGCGGAAAAGTATAGCTGAGGTTAACTCAGTGAATGATCACCGATCGGATGTGCTGTGCCCAGCGAATAACATGAAACATTTCTGGCATGTTTGGGCGATTAACAGTTTATGGTACAGCAAAGCACAAGTTTGAACGTACCTTGTAAACATCAGGTATATTGATCGGTTCTCCTGTTAGCGCGGAATGGCCTGCAATCCCAACTCCTATTGGAATAATGATTTCCTTTCCTTCTTGTTTTATGGATTCCTCGACAGTCGATTCAGCAGTGACATCAAATAGTCGAGAAACTAAGTACCGTTTGTCTTTATCCCCGCTACGAGTTCCTTTCACTAAAAATAACGAACATCTATCAGCATTTGTTAGTATGCTGATATTTAAAAGAATTTTATGCGATAGTGTGTTAATATCAAGCTCGTTTGAGATATCTTTTATCAATTCCATAAACAATTCCATTTCGCCAAGGGCAGCGTAATCCACTTTTTTAGCTTGTACATTATTTTCCCTACCATCATCTTGTTTCACAGGATCTTCCGTATCTTCAGTGCCATAAAGCTGCTTTAATTTAGTGGAAGAACCAGCTAGGCTTCCAGTAAGAGGCTTCAAAACCAGGTTCGTAGAAGAACCTTGTGACAACCTCGGCACTCTGTTTATTTCCTGTATCGACAACTTCTGTTTTCTCCTTTTTCTGGACATCCATGCTTCCACTAAAGACGAAGTTGCTTTCCGGAGAAAGTACTGATGTACAAAGTCAGGCTTGCCCTCTAATATTTTTTCTAGTTGTTCATCGGTAAGTTTTGGTAAGTCTGACATTGCCGCTACCTACTCGCTAGAAGCATGACTACGGGTATATGTAGCAGCTCAGTCATGAGCATTCAAGGACTCAATCCTGGAGTGCTTGTCATTCAAACGGTGTTACGCACCAAGGGATTGTTTTCAAAATTAACGAAGATGCTCTGTTTGGGTTTGATTTCTGCGCTTTGATTTATCTGACGTTGATCAGTCCCTGATTGGCCAATGATAATTATGAATGACGTCAATCATGTTTTCTATTTAGTAACCAGATCCCTGACCGTATTCTGTGTGATACTCGTCTGCACACAGCTGGTTGATGCATTCCTTAACAGGTGCTGCTTTGTCGTACCTATCGTGATATGGGATGAAATGACGATTTTTATATAACGAGCGATAATTCATAAAATTTATTTTGGTATATAGAATAGGCAAAAGACAAAGATGTCTCCGCAAGCATATGCTCGTACTTTATTGCAAACTGAACATTAAAAAGCTGTTCAGGATATTTCTCAATACATTGGCTAAGACTTGTTAACCCTTAATTTAAGTATTATCATGACAACAATGACATGACGGGTTCCACGAGACACATAGGCAAAAGATATATATGTAATCACAACGTAATACATTGAAATAGGATTTATCTGGCAGGAGTTAACGAACCTCTGAGAAATTCATTCCTGTCACTATTAGAGGAATCTTCGAAGGAAGAAAGGAATATACAAGCACAGATGGTCTTGTGAAAAATGTACGAGTTAAGTCGAGGAGCATACATAATGGTATAGAGCTATGTATATTTCAAGCGTCAATTGCATTTTAAAAAGCTTAACTCGTCTACTGTGAAGATTATAGGAAATGAATGTTTTTGATCCGCTAATCTTAGTCTGATCGAACGAGTGCATTACCAACCTTACAAACCAAAGTTCAGAATTGATCGTTGCTCATTCACGAGTGAATATAGTAAAGGGGTTTGCAAAACTAAAGTTCCTTAACATATTGAAGTTGAACTTAATGGGGTTCTTGGGGTGTAGTAGAAGGTCGCATACGTTGCTTGAGAACCTAGACCCTCAAATTACAACCTTTCTCATTTATTCCTGGAAAATGTTATGGCAAATTTGATCAAAATTTATTCTTCTTTATAGTTTGAAAACAATTTTCAGATCCTACTTTAAACTTCGCTGCAACAATGGCTTGCTCCTGAGGGATTCCGAACAACACGAGATTGCAATCGCTATTATCTGTGTGGAGTGGAAAAAAAGAGCATGGTGGCATTGAATTCATTCAGTTGCTACTTCCTTGCAATTATTTAACGCCATAAAACTAGCTAGAAACCACAACAGAAGCAAATATTGGCATAGCAGCCGGGGGGAAGGACAAACTATTTCATTGATGATATGGTCTACGAATCATAAATGAGTAACACAGTTAACTTCCGGTATTGCCTCAGGTATCTTGACGTTACCACTTCGTTTCGTAAAAACACGTTCTTTAGTGGACAAGAGAGAGCATATGGTAGTGAGAGCACAAATGTCTTATCAAATGACATTTTATAGTTTCAGTTCACTCATAATAGCTTGATTTCGGATGTAAACAAGAAGTTATTATTAACGTTTCTGTTCCGAATTGCAAAAAATTCACTGTAGCATTAAAATCAACTGCGTAACTCGACAGTTCAAGAGTAAGCTACATTTGGCAGAAACGTAAAGTTGAGTGCTGGAGACGACACAACTTTTTATTTACTTATTTAGTAGTTTTGAGGTGATTCTGTATTTTGAAGCGTTGTTTCGGAAGGTTTTGGTTACCAACGAAAACTATTTGGAAACCATCTTTTTAGGGACCTTAGTTTTCACAAATTTTCCTTCATCTTCAACGATGGTAACACTAACCGAAAAATATTTCATGCATTGAAGTTTTTGGACAGGTTAGAAATTGTAATTGAGGTGTGGAGAAAGATCCATCTTTTATCATCTTTCTTCCCCGGTTCGTGGCTACACGTCTATGGAGGGAACTCTTTGATCCAAAAAGGAGTCTCTCTCAAGCAGCACGAAGATCAACCATGTTTCTATTTTGCAGGTTTATCTCGTGTGACAAAACACTTTTCTATGCCAAGTAGATTTGCCGTGCTTATAATCTGCGCCCTCCAAATATATTTGCCGTTTTTTGCGAGGTCATTCTCATGAAATACCTGTATCAATTAAATATTTATTGTATGTGGTGTCAAATTTGAAAACCTACTTTAAAATAAGTAAAAACCTTCAGTTTACCAGAGCCGTTGGAGAGTAAAATTCTTTTAAATGTTATCAATGAAAAAAGAAGTGAACAGCAACTAATTGTCTATATCGGTAGTACTTTTTGCTTGAAAAGAATCCCATGAAGCTGGAAACGCAAACATGTCACCTCGTGTTATTTTTCCCAACGCTGCTAAAGTTCCTCAAAACGTTTCAAAACATTTTAAAACTTTTCATTATGTTTAGTACAATTTGTTTACAACATCAGACATTACAATTTTTGGGAGAAATATTTAGGATGCCTATTTCAATTTGGTCAGTGCCATGGGACATCGTGGATTTTTCTAACAAGGGTATTAGCATTTTTATTTAATACAAAAGAGAAGTAATGCTACTTTGAAGTCGACGGAGATCCTTGGAGACCGCTCTCACGCTCTAATGCTTGGTTTCACAAAAAGCTCTTAAGGTGTCAAAAGGCTGCAAAACTAGTAGGGCTATTAACACTTCAGCTGTGTACTGTCGCCTTACATATCAAATAACGTACATTTTATGATGAAATAAAACGCCCCTTGAGAATAAACTGTCTGGTTTTATTTGTGGATTTTGCAATAGGAAAGTGATTTAATAGGTTTTGATACCCAGACAATGTTATTAATGTTAACATTGAATAATCCAGGATGACAAAGGGGAAGTTGTCTTTTCAATATTGATAATTATTTGTTATTCAGTTTTGCTTGCTTGATTGAATAGAAACAAAACACCTATTTTCTCACACAACTGTATTTAAATCACTGGATTCTTCTATTAAAATGCTCTTATCTTGAGAATTGGTTAAATTCCTTGTAGCGTCCACCGATACTTTTATGGTCAGTTTGAAAGGAATGGATTTTCATTTTTTTCTAGCAACTGAAGCATGCCATAAAAGTCAATTTTGCTGTAAGGGGAACAGTTGTCTCACTGAATCGAAATGAAAGCGGACTGACTGAAGGGCGAGCTGAGTAATACCTGGAAGCACTAACATCAAAGAAGACAGAAGACGGGCGTACTCTCTGTCATTACCCGTGCACTCTGTAACGCAACATCAAATAGATAACATTCGATCAATTAAAATTTATACTTTAGTTAAGGCCACTTGAACTTTATCCTTAGCAGCTAAAATTTGATGTTATTATATCATTGAATTAGTTAGCATGAATATTGTGTTGTTTCGTAAACAATTGATAGTGTTCCCTCTTCGACAAAAGCCTTTGAAAGACCCTGATTACAAGCAATGGGTAAATTAGGTGCCATAAAACCGTAGGCCTACGAGATTTCTATGAAAATAGTAAAACGTCTGCAGCAACAATGAAAAACTGGCGGAAGTGTAAAATATTTATTGGTAGTAGTTTACTCCTCGGTTACATCAAGAATTCGGCGACCAGTGCATGGCGAAAAGTTTAGCAGCTTGGCTAATCAAATTTTGGTTATTTGCCCTCATGTTTACGTCTTGAGGTTAAGAAAAATCACGACTTTCATAAGAACAAACATTTAAGGTGAAATTGCAGAGCTCGTGCTAGGATGATTTAGTGGAATCAGCTGGCAAGCCGACTCATGGAAACCGGCATAATCGTTGGAAGCCGCTTTGAAATGATGCTTTTACATGTAAAGTTATTGTTGTCAAATAATCTTCAGAGACGATTGGGTTTTTTAGTTACCCATCATAACTGTTCAAAATCATACCTTACGGCTAGAGGCTAGGATTAGACTAAAGGAATCCTTAGCAGCGCTTGATCAACTGTGGTCATTCCCCTTTCATCTCTGTATCACTTAATTCCTAAAGATGTCCGGCACTTCTGATTGTGTATATTTATTCCAAACTACATCTCCCAGACAGAAGATCACCATTCCATGACCACGTTCAGAAGTAGTTTACAGTAATTTCAACATTGGGGTCGAGACATTTTTATGTCCAAATAAAGGTCAGACACCTGTAGGACCACTTGGGAATTTCACTTTTTACAGGAAAGAAAACACACCTGCCTTTCTTCTGCAAAAAGACAACAACTCTGTTGACATCGGCCATTTCCTCACTATTAATCACTTTAATTGTGTTGTTTCGGCTCACTCTGCTGTCAAACTTTAACTCAGACAGAGAATTTTTACCTCGGAATAAAGCCGTTCACCTAGTGCTTATCAAAGCTTTGATTCTCAATGTTATGACTGTCTATTGGGGCCACTACCTCTGTTTCCATTGGGTTTATGTGTGTCACGTTTCTTTAGTCATTCTCGCATCCAGTCTACAGTTGCAAAAACCTCGTAATGTTTGTGTTAATACTTAGAACACTGAAAACATAGAGAAATAACTGACTTGAAAAGATATCTCTGCCACTATCTGGGATCTTCTACACCATTTCTTGAAATTATTCGACCTGTAGGTTACTGGCATCAACATTTCATACCAATTCCAGCTCAAGTTGCTGTCATTAAGACTAAGTATTGATTGGAATAATGGAGAAATATCTAAATAAGATTATACAAATGAAGAAAACGATTATCAAAAATCAAAGAGTCTTGGAATGCGACGGAAATATGGATTTATACGCCAAGAAATAGTCGGAGTAAGGGATCTTAGTATTCTATTTCGCCCCTATCCGAAACTGATTAAACAAGAAGTAGCGAAACTATAGTCTCGATCCTTAGTAAATTTTGCTAGCTCGAGGAATTATGAGAACTCATCGCCTTTTCTCATTGATGAAGAAAGCGGATACTGAAGAGTATGCTATTGCAACTTCTGCCCGCCTCATCTTGACTCACAGATACAATGATGGCATCGGGATACCTAATGATGACTGAAAAGGTAGAGAAGAGGCCAACCAAATAACGCGAAGAGAACGAAGTGGATGGCGGTGAGCGGAATAAAGGCAAATATAAATGCAGGTGGGGGGATACATGTAGCATGGCAAAATTCTAAGTATCTTAGCTCAATTAAGAATGCAAGTCGGGACTGCTTCAAAGACATTAAGTTAAGGATTAGGGTAGCAAAGAAGCGTGCAGTGGAACATGGAAACGTCCAGAAGTATCAAAGTGCCAGAAAGGATGCGAAGCTTAATTTTCTCTGTTTTCAATATACGGAGAAGAGATATAAGCTATAATAACTGCATACATAGAAGCTTTACAATCAACACAATGACAGATTTGCAGAAAGTTGACAAGTGCCAGCCGGGAAGGCAAGAAGAATAATGCAATTTTTCTGAAAGACCTGGGAAGAAATTCAGAGGCTGTGACGTTAGTGAACCAGCGCAAGTTGACGTTCTTTTGGTATCCATGCAGAAGGGCTGCCTGCTGACGGACATCATCTAATATCCCTACCTCGATAAAAAAAGAGAAATTTATCACCCAGGAAATATGTTAGTGGCGTCAAAGCGTCGACAGGTGCATGAAAGGATTTGTAAGTGTACCTTTAAAAGGCATAAGCATACGAATATGAGTGGACAATTCATAGAGCCCCTGCATCATATGATACAGAAATATATCATGAACATTTCTCTTCTCGGCCTATGTTTTCTGATACTATTCACATCCATTCTTCATCTGATGCAGGTCCCCGAAATTGTTTCGGTAAGCCGGTCTCCTTTATTATTATCTTTCTCACAATTCCTACGTGAGGCTTTTGAACGCTTAGTCCATTCCCCATTGTCAAAAAGCATAACCAAAGTTTCCGGTAAAAAAAATAAATTTAAATCAAAATATTGTTAAATATAGATGTTTATTTATTTTCAATAACACACCGAGTCCTGGTCTTGATGACAGATAACACTTAAGTAAATGATGAAAGTGAAGTACTGCATAGCTGATCTCCATGTGTCGATAGAAAATTTTCATGGGAGAATCAAAAGGGCGTGGTGTTTGACTAAGGAATTTGAAAACACAGCGGAGTATGGGTGGTGGGATTTCAGTCCCCATTCCCCCAAAAGCTGATAGTTTTAAGAATGTTTTAGATATGTTCTGAGCGTTCTAAAACTGCTCTGTTGCTTAATAACCTGTGGTATTTATCTGTAAAATTTTTTATAAGTCGACTTTTATCTTGAGAGACGACATAGGACCAACGGTCAAGTAAAAATGTTTCAAGAGTCCAAGGTTTAAGTATTATGGCTGTGGACAGGATATTTTGCAGGGGGATAAGAAGGAGCCATTATTAAAGGCGAAAAATTTGAAAATTGAAGTTTATCACCATGGTTGGTAATGCTGAGCGTTTCACAGGAAGGCAAGCGTTCTCTCTTCTCCTATCTCTGCAGATGCACATGCTGATGGCGAATTGGTGATTTCTAAAGCAACTATTGAATCAAACAGATTAACTGAGAGACATCTTAGCAGTGGTCTGGCATATCCAAGCAGACCATGCCAAAACATATTAGGTTTCTGGCTTTATCACAGTGTCTCTATGTTTTAATATCGATAAAACGAAGTCAACCGTAAAGCTTTCAATTTCATGTCGCTAGTTTCTAAGAAGAGCTACTGTGACGAGTCCTCGACGACAGCTAACGCCTGCATATATAATCACAAATATGCATGCTGTTTTACACGCAAGACCAGTTAAACATCTGAATCAGATATAAATATTCGATAGGTCAGGCAAGAACCAAATGTTGTTTGGGTTTGCTTAGTATTGCAGTGGACTTTCAGTAGTGCAGTTTTCCCTTGTTTCGAGAACCATATCTCGACCCCGTTTCGTGGTATGGTGAAAGTTTCTTAACGAATCCTCATATGTAACTTCCCCTAATTGAAACTTTTATTATTCGAAAAGTAGTCTTTCGGATGACGTTTTTCCTTGCTGAAATATTTTCTCTGCGTGATTCGAACTTTACAATATCAGAGTTTATCACAATGTAGATTTTGCACTGTAGAGATCATTCAGAAAGACGGGTGCATTTAAGGTCTTACATTTGCCAACATTTACAGATGGAATGTTTCGCTCTTCTTATAAATTTTTGTTTGGCACAAGTGAAATGGAAAATGACGCCCGTTTATAACAAGCGGGAAAGCACAGGAAAATTAATAAAATTGAAGTACAAACCTCTCAAATTACTAGGACAAAGAGCAATTGACAGGTACGTAGAAATGAACCGTGGTAATTCGAGTCTAGGCCCTTTATAACACAAAAGTAACCCCAGAAGCCCTACCAATAAATATAAATGCACCAGGGCTGTACTTCAAGGTCCGAAAATTTAGAAAACTGTTTCTTGTTCGAAGTTTCCATAATTTCATCAAATTTTTCCATGTTTTAAATCATAGAGAGTCCACTGTTTTCCAAACAATAATAAGTATAGCAGTTCATTTACTTAACTGTTATTACATATGTCTACTAGGAAATACCGCGGTGGTACGATTCCTTGCAGAGAAAAACTATATGATCTTTTGAAAATGTTAATTATCGAATAGGTCTGCTGACTGACAAATTTAAGGGGTAATTCAGACGATGCGGATATGGGCATGATTTCTACGTCGCTGGATCAACAAAGAACATTTTTCCGATAAAAATTAATTGCAATAGGGTCTACACCTCTTAAAGGCAAAGTTATAAAAAACCTTCTATATCAAAGGAAATGATCAACATGGTCATCACATTGCTTCTTCGCATGACTAGAGACCGAATAGTACGGCATGTGGCCTTCTATTTGCGAACAAGATTTATTGTGTCCCAGGTGTTGAGGTTAGACCATGCTACGTTATTTTCCCTCTGCTATGTTTGGGTGTGCCGAGGTTTCTTTCGCCCACAACCAGACTTTCGAGTCTCACGGTTGTTTGGGTTTTGCGGTGACCCAGTCAAGGCAATTAAACAAATGCCTAGCCTTAGCATCGCACCACAGTCGCTTCTCTCTGGCAGTAAAACTTCCGAAAGCCGAAGCCACAAATGCTCATCTATTTTTCTACAACAAACAGTAACATTCACTATCTGTTGAAGAGGTAACTCGCGCTAAACAAATTATGGACAAGGCCTTAACTATGCAATTGGTGACTTTTATTTCATTTTTTATTATCCACTACCTTATGGTAAGAAATCTTCCAATTTTTATAATTTCACGATATTTCCTTTTGATCAATATCATTTATCCACCAGCAAAAATGTTTCAGGAATCGTCTAAGAAAGAGCGTAAAATACTTGATTTTTGGTAGATTTGAATGACCTCCTACATGTTCCAACACCTTTCAATGCTTCAAACATGGAGTACAAAATCGGTAGTGTCAATTTAGATAAAATTCACAATTCTAAAATATTTACATTGCAAACCTGCACAAAACGCACAAGAGGAAATGGGGAAGTTCTTGTAAGAAAGTCAGTCAAAAAAGAAACACTTGTTGGAAACGAGACAAAATTAAGGTCAACTTTATGTGCATTAACAAATGTTCTATTAACATAAATCTTTTCACACATGCTGCTATTTTTTTGATACAGCCTGATGGTGGCATCCTAGTATTAAGCGATAAAATGCAAATACGATTATTAGGGAAATAGCTTCATAATCAGATTACTGGATAAGCAAACTACTATCATCCCTCACTTCCACCTAGCCTTGTAGGAAGCGATCTTGTAAATGACAGACTTGCAAGTACCAGCCTTGTAAGGGACAGTCTTGCAATGGGGAGAAAGATAATCGTCTGGAATATCACTTGCAAGGCTGGCATTTACTACGCCTGAATTACATTAGGGTTCATCGGGGTATCGGCAAGGAGTATACATTTGATTAACATCTCTAATAATACATAAACTATGAACGTCTCACTGAGTAAGCGTAATGGTGGTGAAGAAAGATCATTTACGGGTCATAAATACTTTTTGATCGTAATTATTTTGAATTATTATCGCTATTGGCATATTTCAGTCATTACGTTCGTGTTGTATGTTGCGGAATGATCAAAGGAGAAGAGAAAGGACGGAAAGGTTACCTTCTAAATTTGGAGATAGTACCAATGCACCATTCTCGCCGCCTTCTACCCCTAATCACAGCCACAGCCCCTACAATTGTCTTACGTCATCCTAAGTAATCATACTATAATAGAAAATGGACATTTTCTCCTTTCACATTGTCCTTTATTTCAGAAATTAGTTTTCCTTTGGCAGTCAAGAAGGGCAACGTTAATGTGTTACCAGAGGTAACAAAGCTTAGTCAGACCATCGTATGACTTAATCCATTGCAAATGTTGGGAGTGCTGTTAGCTTAGTTTGAAGACTCCAAGTTGTGGTAATCCATTTCAACTTTATAGAAAATTTAACCACAGTCTATCTAATTTCATGGTAAGACCATGACATTTCCACGGACTTACATGCTATACAATAAATAACGTACGAACTATGATTCCAGCAAGTAGAAGCAGTGTGCAAAGCACGAGTTTGCTATCAAAACAACTCGATCAATGAGCAGCTCAACAGCATCTGTTGTAGCATGAATGCTTCTTTCGTCATCATATTGAAAAGGCAGCGGTTCATCGTAGCGTGAACTGCTGTTTCTGCAGTTTTCCATTCAGGGCGGAACATTTATGCGAAAAAGCTGTTGAGAGTATAACATTTAGAAATGAATGAAAGCAAGTCTTGCAATACGTAATATGGAGTTCTCTCTCATAAGAAGAGGACTGGAATTGTCGTTTTGTCTGCCAAGCCCATTACATGCATATTTCAAAATTCCTATTTAATTTCTAGCTCAGGTTGAGGTCTGTGTAACAATACACTAGTTATTAAAAATGTTTAATTCATGGAAAGTGCGACTTCATGGACAACATATCCAAGAGCGGTAAATATCTTAAAAATTGATATTCTGACAGGTGCAAAGATATTTAATGATAATTTTAAAAAAGATGTTAAGTAGAGTTAATATGATGGTTCTTTTTTTTAAAGTTAGATGGTTTTTAATGTAGTATATATGTACAGAGTAAAGGAATACCAACATGTTATCAATTTAATAGTGAGGAAAGAGATACAGCTAAGTATACTATTATGTATGAGTTATCTAAAGGATAGTAGAAGTTTTGCTAAGAAAATCAGTATGTAAATTGGCATACCGCCATGGTTTAATTTGGCGATTCCTTCAAATACACGCAAACCAAATAAGTGCACCCTATTAAAAAAATAGTTGCAATAATCGTACCCCTCCATTGCGCACGCACCGCATGACAATGGAAAGTTTCATGTTCATAGTATTGTGACTAAGTTGGATTAGTGTCTTTTTCAAGTTTTCTCTTCATGTTTTTATGTAAATTCTCAAAATATGTAAGAAGCACATTCCCCTGAATGGACACATCCTTTTTAATATAACCGCATCCCAAATAATTGAAAGCTTTTATAAGCTCAGCTTACAGTCAATCAATCAAGAACGGTATAACAGTTTTTGAGTGGACTGATTCACTTTCGGTAGATGAGTTTTAATTGAAATATAAAGATGTATTGGTTAAGCAAGGCAATCAAATTGAATCAACTCCTCAAAATGATACAAGTTCACTATTTATGAGCAGCATGGTTCAAATGCTGTGTAACTTATATAAACGATGTCTGAGCACAAGGGTAACGCAGGCTATAAATTTGTGTGACGACAAGGTTGCCATGCCTTGGCTGCTCTTCGCAAGAAGGATAACAGTGACATTTTGTGCTCTGATTCACAACATGCTCAATGACGTCTCCTCAGTTCATTGGGTAGCATCCATGATGTATCATTTAACAAATAATAAAGGCGGGATGGCTTCGGCAAACAGTGCTTCCTCAACTAACAGTTCCTCAATCAACTGTCCCTCGATTAACCTCTACAAACAATAATCAATTATTCGCTGCATAGTTACAGCCTGAACATCGTGTGACACCATGAAATATTTAGAGAGTGCACGCACAACTTAAAACAAATTATCAACAAATCTCATTTCGACTTAATTCATCTTGATGGAAGTGTGACGTATTTAACTGAATCTGTTCTACCATTTCTCTTCAGCGACAAGTTAAAAATATGATTTGAATTAGTATTGTGTCCCTTAACGACCTTAAAACCGAGGGAGAACGACAATACTGTGTTGTCTAGGTATGATTATTCCGTGTCAACAATAATAAATTTTGATAGCCGTCGCATTGCCTTGGTCCTTTTTTTGGCCTAGATTGATAAATCATTTCTATTGCTTGCCTGATGGTTTTGTATATTGCTCTCTTAGAGCAATATGCTGCGCATCCGAGGTAAGGCTCCAGGTTGGCTTCCTACTATCAGCAGTTCCCATAATGGGGACAGCAATGGTGCAAAAGAAGAACTGGAAAGTTGGCTCAAATATTGCCAAGGTAACCACAACCTAGCTACAGTAACAATGAAGACGCTATGAAAGCAGTTTCATAAGCCATTTGGAAGAATATCGAGAATATCTTAAAGACCTTAGTGGCTGAGAAAAGAAACAGGTGCAAAATTGAGTTTACGCGAGTCCAGTGGAGGACTTAAAAGACAGGCTTGTACGCTTTAAAGTAGGACATGCATTGAGCGTCTTTATTGATATTTCTAGTCTGAGCTTCCAATTAGAAATGAACAATAAAAACTAAATTCTATGATGCTATCACAAAGCAAGACTGGAAGTTATAGGGTTTTAGGAAATTGATTCTGATTCAAGAGTTGAAAAGATGACTACCAATTCTTACTGATCTCTTTCTTTAGATGATTAGACTACCCAGCGGAGACAGTGAACTGGCAGTTCTGACGTTACCAAATAGTTTATAGTGAAAAGGAAAGGATAATGGCAATTTCAAGGGATAAAAGGGAAAATGGATTGCATTGACTTGAACAATACTTAGTTAGTCAAGTGTCGATATCAGACCAAGAAAGCGTAATTTAGCGTTTCAGCTAAGATAAGATTGATAGAAAATAGGACCATCGATTCTTTATTTACAAATCTATGTTTTGTTCTGCATTAGGTATTTATGGCGGCAGTAATAGTAATGACCACGGGATTATACTTATATTTTTGTAATGACTAACAGACGTATTACCGCTTTCAATTCGAGAAGGCATATGGTCAACGACAGCGATAGTGCAAGAGTCTGGACACCAGACTGCACACAGAGGAGTATCCCAAATTACCTTGTTATCTAGAGGCATATGACACACAATCGAAAACAAAGAGGTTTTGAATTATTGAGTGCATTATATTTACTATACTATTCACGATCCCAGTGGCAGAGATGTTGGGAACGAAAGGAGTTTGTTAATGTTGAATTTTGAACTGGCTCGGTACATCGTTTTCCACAGCGACAGGGTTTTGTCCCAGCAACGCGTCATCGAAGATCTTGGATTCGATTCCACGACATCTTACAAATTTTTGTCATCTAGACTTTCTATAACGTGCATCATCATACAATCATGATAATAGGTGAATATCAACGTTCCTATAGCCTAGACAAGACAATGCCCCTAAGACAAAGCATACAGCACTTTCTGAACAGTGCACTATATATGTATGTACACTGTTTCTGCTGCTGAAGTGGTTTAAGAATAAACAACCTCCAGTTGCAATCAGTCCTTCTTCCAATTGATCCACTGCTTCTTGTCCTTAGCGTGCAGCCTGAGCTCCTTCAGGTTCTTTCCTGATCTTAGTGTTCCCAATCCTGTGCCTTTGAGGTCAGATCTCAGGAGACTTAATAAGTTGGTGCAGTGACGGCCCTTACGGGCTTTGTATTTGTTAGCTACACTATACTACGGCAAATTCCAAGGCCTTTTGAGCAGGTGTGTCAGTGGGCACCCGAAGCACATGGCCAAACATTGCCCATCTCTGTTTGGTCACTTTCACAGATAGTGGGGTTGCACTGCACATCTTATAAAATGCCTTATTGGATATTAGGCTGCTTGGCCATCGGTACCCTGTGATAGCACTCAGGTGTTTACGGTGACAAGCATAAGTTTTCTAGTATGGCTTTTTGTGCTGCCCAGCTGTTGCAGTTGTATAGCATTAGGGAAACACAATTGGCATTATATAACTGCAGTTTTTCAGTGCACTCTCTATCTCTAAACCACGATGCCTACATCTCAGTTAAAATAGTAAACCTCCGTTTTTCCGGATCATGCTTTATCCGAAAACCCCTCACATTCGGACTCCATTGCAAATCCCAAAGAAATTAACGTTTATTTATTAAAAAATTTACCCTTTTTATTCGGGCTCGGATAATGCGTAAACCTGTGACATCCGGACCGGGTTTTTTTGCTTCCAACGCGAATATTTACCTTGTTAATCCAGAGTTGCTCTAATTTGTGCACATCAGAAATGTTCTCGAAAATTATCATCATTTATCTCGAACGTTCACACGCTTGTGCACATCAGAATTGTTCTCGAAAACTATCATCATCAATTTGTATTTAAACAACACTGATTTTAGAGTTGAGTCACATGCTCTTCTACATTTCTGAAAAGGAGTGTGGTGTGCAGTACCCCAGGTGGTAAACAAGTAATTTTATACCTATATTACCTTCTGTATGCAATATTTACAGATTGCGCATGGAAAATTAAAACGAATCGACTCCACCTACTTATTGGACCCCAGTCCCTACAATTGGAAACAGGAGAGTAGGACCAAATATGTTTGGTGAGAATCATAGACTTGAGACATCTATGGTAAGAATTAAAAGTAGTTATGGATGAAAAGAGAGGCCCCAACTGCCTCTAAGAACCATATTTTTGTCTCTTAACACTCACAATTATATAAGAAATGAATTTCAACGGTATTAGAATTTTTTGATTGTAAACATTTTTGCCCCTTATGTCCAGACCCTCTCACCTCCGTACACTTTTTCCTGGTCCCCTTGCAGTTCTGAATAACGGGGATTTACTGCACTTCATTGATGTCTGGACATCAGACAGAAACGCTCGGACAATCAAGCTGTGTAAAGTCACATCTGGTTGGCATATAGTGGACAAAGTGTTAGTAAACTCGTTGAAATTGGCAGTAACATATTTTTCTCTGCTATTACATTATATTTAATTCTGTGTTAAATGAACTCGATTTCATGTTATAGGGGATAAGATGAAGGTCGTTGATTACACGTAATGTACATGTCTTGTACTTTTGTAAGGGTTTTGCAATTTATTGCAAAAATGGTAAAAGATATTAAATACTGAGGTAAAAAAGGAGAGCGAGCTCAGATAGATCATGATTGCAATTTCGCAATTAACGAGACTACCTTCCTGTAGCTGACAGAAAAACTGGGCACACACCATCTTGAGAATTTTGATGCGAAAGAGGCGTAAAGGTAATATCTCAATGCCTTATGCCATAATTATATACAGGGAGGTTGTAACTGATCAAACTGTGCATGCAAATATCAAAAAAGTGTTTTAACCAATGTTTGCATAATCAAACCACAACTCTGTATACCCTCATTCATTACAGACTAGGACAATAAAAGTATATGTGAGAATTGATAAAGATATCGCTTTTTGTATGATCGATATTGTATTTGTGATGTCAATGTGTAACCATAAAACAATGGCATTAGATAACGAAGATCCTTCACCAATAAAACATTAAGGAATATACCCAAAACCTTGTAAATTTATCTCTGTACTTCTTGTGAGAAGAACAAGCCTAGCAAGCAGACATAGAATCTTTAGCCCATGCTCCTCTGCAGTTTCTATGCATATCAGAAGAATGTAAATTTAATGAGATAATATCATACAACGAAAATGACTACGTTTCGAACTTAAAAGTTTTGTCTGCTCATTTCCTAAATCACTTTTAGTATCTGGGGAAAAATGCCGCAAAGTTCCTAAAAAACAGTGTTCATTTTATGTCACACCTGATAAGGTTCAATCTTGAAACCCGAAGTCTTTGTCATGTTGCTAAAGTTCTTCCCAACGTTAACTACACAGAACACATAGTAATTTTCAAAGATAGTGTTCATGGAGCTCAAGACTTTTTGAAAGAACTGGAAAAGCTTTTTAAGCAATAAGACAAAAGAGTTATAAATCCTAAATCCTCGTGAATCCAACAAGTATAGAAAGACTTAAAATAAAGCTTGGGGTATAAAGAAAGTATATATAACATGGAAAGAAAAGTAATTACAGCATAAGGCTTACCTAAATAAAACCAGAGAAGCACTAATTAAGAAGCTCACAAAAACTACGTTTTGCATGCTTACATCGAAACTATCGTGGTGTGTTTATAAATCTTTGACCAAAGGCACAAGTATCCTTCACACCTTGCACAATTTTTATTGTCGAAATCAAACAATATATAACGATCTGTATGCATTACTCCCCTCGGATTACAAATGTCATCCAGGAACGTCTTTAAATTTCAGTTTGAGTAAGGACTTGTTCATTGTCAAGCAGAAGGTTTTTAAGGCAACCTACAGTCAAGGGAATTATAGGTAGTTCTCATCTCACCCTTGATCTCTCCTCACACGTGGAAGGGGGTCTTAAACGAGCAACGGCCAATACATTGGTATGTAAACTTTGCCACGGTTTCATCTGCGTCGGAAGATAACCTATGGCTCAAAGTTTATAGTCAAGTGAAAAAGTACTATTTCTAGAGCTTTCGTGGGGGCTTATATAATTACCAAGGCACATGATAACTTCTTGATTGAGTTGCTTCGATTTAACTTATTGATTGCTGTACCAAGCTAAGACTAGCGAATGCCAGCGGCAAATAAATAAAGAAGGAAGAGCTAACCACAGCAAACCCCGAAGAGGATTATGAGTCGATTTTGAGTATCCCGTCTTCTTTCTATAACCAGAAAAGAGAAAGAGATAATATAATCCTGATTACGGCAAGACAATATGTATGTCTAGGGAATCTCTGCACTTGTTGTTTAGGTTTTGTTGGATGAGTATGAATTCATGATAAGCCAGTGATTTATAGAGGAGTATTGCGGTTGCGCGTTGACGTCGGTAAGTGAGACTTAGTGGTTTTGGGAGCAACAAACCTTTCTGAGTCAACACAGCCAACAAACCTGGTATCATTAGGTCCTATTATAATATGCATATACGAATCTTTATCGGAATTGGTACTGACATTTTGCTGAGTCCAGAACCCATGGTAGTCTCAATCAAGGGAATTAAAATCAGGGAGACACCGAAACTGAGGAAATTTGCAATAGATATGGGCTACCAGTAAGGAATCGTAGTCTGGCGCAAAAGGACAACTGACTGAAGAGAATGCGAATGTACCACATAATGAGATGTGAAAGCAAAGCATCTGAATTAATTAAACTTTCAATGTCTCCCAACATCATACATCGAAGGAGTTTATTGAATATATACAACTATAAAACGTGTATTTTATTGAGGAGAGTTCAGGGCATTAGCTTTTGTTTTACTATCGTTTTCAAAGGCTCCTCAGATCTCTGAATTATTTATTTACGCCTCTGAATAATTGATAGTTAACTTTCATTTTTCTTACAATCTTAAATTTTTAATCTTCTGAGTTTTAATGTTACTGTTTAGATTGGTTTATAAATTTATAAATATATTATAGCAACTGGCGTACTTTGTTTATGAAATATACCCAAACTGTAATTTTCTCATAAAGGCTGTATTTTCTTACTGGTGGAAAAAAATACTAGAGCTGTGAGGTAAGTTTTAGATTATAAACAGAATAATGAAGAATAAACTGTTAGAAGGATAGTTTGATGTGAGGAGAGGTGGTATATTGGACTAAGGCAAACAAATCCTGTGAAGTATAAACATAGAAGTTTAACTGGCAGCCTCGATCGGCTGTTGTCACTCAGCCGCTCTGTGTTTATAGTAGTTGCATTTTTTGTTGCAGGCTATGCTGCCTTCTGAACCATCCCACCTTCTGGGCTATCCTGCGTTCTGCACCATCCTGCATTCTGTGTTTTAGCCTCGTCTTAAACTGTTTTGACTAGAAAGAGGCCAGGATACTCAAGATGGACTATTTTGCGTTAGCTCGTTCTCTAGGCCAAAGCCACTCGAAATCGAACTAAAATATTCTAATGAAAAGTTTGCAAATACTTGTAGATAAGTTGCAATGATTTAGCAAGTCTCATGGAATGAAACATGGCTAACCTATAGTGTCCTCGCCTTGTTGTGGTCAAAAGACTTTAAAGCGAGGTAAAGTACAGGATGGTCCAGGACGCAGGATGGTCTGGAACAGTTCCCCATGGTTTAAGTTTAGCCATAATGTTTTTCTTATGTTCCCAGCTATAGCACATACCGACCATTGTCCTTAAGTCGCTTTCTGCCCTAATATTTGTTGATACCTAATTGCAATGAGATACAACAACCATGAGAAAATTGAGACTTTGGATGTCGTAGTTGACTGACAAGGTACGAATCATATGAAAAGATCAAATATGTTGAAGTGGACAGCATAGCTTTAAAGAATACTCGTCAATGTAATATTATAAAATTACATTAAAACACAACAGGTATTACATAAATTGAACAAGAATTTGATATTTTAAATGCTTCCCCTTCGTGGTATAACATACATGAAACTGAGAGACTATTTAAGAATTATGTAGCCTAACACATTAAGCTAAACAATGACGATGAAAAAGGCACAGAAGAATGAGTAAAATACCAAGAGGAAAGGTAATAAGAAATTGGCATTTAAGGATAGAACTAGTTTTCGCTAGGAGAAGACATTCTTAATCAAAAGATTTAGCGTGGCCTAAAGTCCCATATTTTACGGGAAAGTACCTATTCTTGGTTCATTTTGTGTCGTCCCCCATTTATATTAAATGTCTTAGCCCTTTCTTTCATGTTTCGGTCGCAACTTTATATCATATCTGTCAGCCTGCCTGAAATGCAACGACCACTACATTTACTCAATGAGGACACCACAAGTGGCATTACTGTCACGATCTGACAAACAATCTGAAAACCGAAGAAAAATTGGACGTGGGAATCACAGCAAGGTGCCAACACCTGCATATTGCTTAGAGCAAGTTATACTTTTGTTCGAGTACACTATACATTATTGAAAAACGTCGAGTAAAGTAGATGTTGCATGATCTGCGCATTTCATCACACCCTTTCCTGAAATATTCTCACGTGCATCACGAATCAATATTATTTACAATCACTTACGTTGTTTATACTTGTGTACCGTATTTCCTTGTGAATGATCTGATAAGCTTAAAGAGAGTATACTGTAAAAGTGTATAAAGATACTTTCAAAGAATAGTCGGATTTCAAAAAGGATAGAGCGTTGAACAGAGTAAGGGCGTATATTAGACAAAGAGATGTTTCTGGTTACTTATGAGGTTGCAATATGACCTTTATACACGATTGTAAGGGGTGTAATTGTCGGGGAGCTGGGGGCTGAAGCCCCCAATATTTAGGGTCAAAGTACTTTTCTCAATATTGTGCCATTAAAATAGCTTTTTATGTATGTCAGAATGTGCGTCAGAAGTCGTTTCTGAGAAGCAGATTTTCTTCGTCGCCCAATTATGGTGGGCGACATTTTCCCACTTCGTCATTTCAAAATGTAGGCCCCTCAGTATTTCTGTCAGAATTACGGGGATGATTATGCTAATCGCTTGCCTTTCCCAAATTTTGAAAAATACTCCCTTTATCCCTTTTTTATGATGTTTGTCCTGATCATTGTTGTGCATTGTCAATTTCCTCCTAAGTCCAATTGTGGAGCTTCATGTAGGCTTATTATCTTGTATCATCATTATGCTATTGGCTTCCATTCTTGTATCAGATCACTGAATTATCGGGATGGTTCCCTTTATTTTCGTCTTTTAAGTTAAGATAGGTTATATAAAGGAATGCAGAAGGGTATGTCTTGCAATGTAAGATATCGAAATGACCTGGTTAAAGATTCCACGACACCTCCCTATGCTGTTTACGTGGTATTTTATATCTTAACTATCTTCTTTAGAATTTACAACTCATCGTAGATCTGATAAGAAAAATAACGATAGAGCAACAGTGTAACAGACAAGGTAAAGGAGTATTATTATCAAAAGAAAGTAACTATTGAGGCCAAGAAATGCAGTAAGTTCTTGAGTATTATGGGTCTAGTCCCTGTATTTTAGACCTAGTATCTCTCCAATGCGTACATACTTGGTAATGTAAAAGAGTGACAAAGGAAGAAAAATCCTTTTGGAAAGTATTTTGGTATTTTGCTCTGATGTTTCTTACCCCTAGCAATAGTACCGATGTTGATTACTGTGATGTTTTACCTATGTTTATTAAGGAATAATGTGGATTAGCACGAGGAAGAAAACAGAAGAAAACAATTAGCCTGAACAAGAAATATGCCAGGCTGTGCAAGAGAACGTTTTAGCAATGCCTCGAATGGTCCAAGTTTACTCTTACTGCAACTTCTCCAGAAAACATAAATACATTACCGGCTAAAGATGACTTTAAATGGAATCAGAGTCGGTAAGGAATTTCTGAAACTTGCTTAACAGATTATTAAACCATACAGAAAGGAGTGCATCATGACTATCCTCCACCTTAAGGGATCTCAGGCTTAAAAGACTGTAAAGATTTTATGGGGCTGACAAACTCAAGCTTTTTATGGATAACCCTTCACAAGTTGTATTAATAGTAAATCATGCTCTGAGAGCCCCATCGGGCAGCCTTTCTGTTAAAGACTCTAGAAATTGTCCAGATAGTATCCATCGTTCTTTCATTTTAAAAACAGTGTACTTTTTATCTTTATTCATCTCTCACTTGAAGAAAGAAACTCTTAACTCTGAACGACAACGACGGGAAATAACTCGAGGGAAGGTAAAAGAGCACTGGGTTCAATTAACACCTTAATAATGTGTAAACTGAGAAATAGAACATTTAAAACAAGTACTGGTCAAGATAAGCATAGGCTTCCATGCCAAGGCTTTCATCCTTGCAATGGATAGATTTTTTGAGCCCCTTCAAGACTTTCAGAATCCATTTTAAATAACTAGTGGATGAGCCCTACTTCCCAACAAGACTGTAATATACCCTTGCAATGGAGCTATAACCAGTTTGTTCCTAACCTCTATTGCTGACTACTTTGAACATGAGTATGTCCTATGTGGCCTGTGAAACCCATATATCTCGATTTTTTCTACCTTCAGTCCCTAATAATGTAGGATCGAGAAGCATGCACATGGGAGGTTATAATGCGTTCTTTTCATGATAACATAGCCTTTAACAGCATCCCAGTTTCGAAAATGTACTGTTCGGTCCGTCCAACACAACTGTAAAGCGAAGAAAATGTTCACCTCTTGAGTACAAGCTGCATGAAATGTTGACGGACATTTTAAATGTACTCTCTAGCTACGATTCCTCAACAAATTCATATTCAATGGATTTCACCTAAGAGGAATGTTTTTGCATATAGTTCATCATTTTCTAGACTTTTTAATCCCGAAGTATGCGCACGCACGCTTGACTTTGGAAGCTCTGCTGATTGAGCGCGTTTCCATGAACTGCTTTCCTTTGCGCGGTTGTAAAAGACCTTAAGCCGCCTTTGCAGTGTGTTGATACTAAATATACAAAGAGCTAGGGACATATCGTTTATTCTTACCAAGTTAATTTAATTACTTGATATGAATTTTAGTGGAAGTAGTTAAGCAATCCTGTTCTTCTTAAATCTCCTAATGTCAGCAAGGCTTTAGAGGCAGTGGAGCCAAAGTACAAACATCATTTGGAATGTCACGGCAAACACCCATCATATCTGTGTGGTAATCAGCGTACATTTCAATCAGCACACAATAGTAGCTGCAGCAGAAGGTCATATGGAGCAAATTTCACTGGACTCAAACACTTGTTTTATAATATCCATGACCGTTGTTTATGCGTTTCATACATAGGGATGGGGAATCATAGTAAATTGCTCCTGTTATAGACTGTCGTGTCTCGCTAATTCAGATTTGTCTTAGACATACTTTCGTTACTTGCGAAATGGTGGTATTTGTTGCAACTAATTACAAGTCACATGGGGTAGCTGCAAGAGCAAAGGATACCACTATTTTCCTCACGTCTCTTACTACAAACTCCACATTATCCGTTTAAAACCCTCATAGCATTTTCAAACGATTTAGAGCTCTTGTCAAGTGTTCCCTAACTTGTCAAACAGGGGGAACTATTGTCGACCAATATCAGCGAAATCGCTCTTGTTCACATCGGTTGACCTCTTTTTTAAGTCATTTGTAGATAAAAATATCTTGCCTGTTCTGAGAGAATGATGCCGCTAGCAGGATACAAAGAGGGGCTTAGAAATTCAGACAAATGAGAATTTGTTACTAATCCAAAGTTGATCAACTACTTCAAATGTAAAGACCCACTAGCATTAAGAAGGTTAGTCCAGAGGAAAATACAAATGACCCTAAATTAGGACTCTAGCGACTGTCAGTGTAGCAGTAGTAATTATAAAAATTTACGGGGATAAGTGACGATCCGACATCTGGGAGCAAACTTTCGTTACAAGGAGTTATATTAGCGCAAAGTTACAGGGATTTCATTTACTTCAGACACATATCATTCAACAATAGATCTTTTCTAGGAGAAGGACATGCCTACGTCATCAAATCTCCTATTAGTAAAGGAGTACAAGGGAAAGATTAACCCTCTCCATGCCTTTGGCATATCATTGAAACCGATCAATCAGACTGATCACGAGAGTTATGAACGACCAACAAAACAACAGAAGGGGGTTTAAAGGTGCTAAAGGTTGAGTGGTTGAAAATTTTCAAGTCCATTCTCACATGGGTCTTGGGTAAACGAAGAGCAGAGGAATGTGACGTGGAAAAGGGGCATAGGTTAAATCGATTTTTGTATCGGAGGAGTAGAAACTGCTTTAGGGTCGAGGAACAAATAATATCAAAATTAAACGTATTAATACCAAAGAGTGAGTTAAACCTAAGAATGTAGAGCAAATAGCAAATCGAAAACAATATCATGAGAACAAATAATGTCATCGGTCCCACTGATTCCATTTAGTAGAGGTTTTTTGAGAATCTTGACACATCCCTCCCAAACTCTATGTTCGTCAAGTCAAGCAAAGAGGGAGGGTTGAGCGGTCGGCTAGCAGCCTACCCTCAAACAACAAAGCAAGCTAACGAAACACCCACAATGAACTAAACAACACTGTTGTATCCTGAAAGTCAGCCTACGGAAGCCAATGGATGATGAAGATAAGATACAGAGGGTTTAAAATTTGTGATTACTCTCCTAAAGTTTAGTTATCGTCTTGGTGTTAGGAACGCTTATGGCACAAAGCTGGAAGCGACGGAAGGGGCCATGTTCCCTAAATCGGCTTTCTTTTTCCATTCTTCCCATATTCAACCAGCTTAAAACCACCCATCTTCCCCCTTTCGACGAGGGGAGAGTTAGGGCTAGGAGGCCCATACCTTTATCTGTTTCCTCGTATCTTATGAAGGAGTCTGCCCTCATTTTCGAAACTTGTTGACTACTCCTTAATTTTTGCACAACTACTTTAGCCCCCTCACCCCCAGAAAAAGGTTCTCTGCTCCTTATCTCCAGTGCAACGATTTGAGGAACAACAAAATATGGGACACAACATTTAAGGAAAACATTACTAAAAGAATGTTTTTACAGAGAAGATAACACAATACAAGATTTCAACATTGCAATTCACATGTATGAGTACACGAAATCATAATGGTGAAATAGTGGGAAACATCAATATTCTAACATGCGTCACCTTATTTAAGCTCTGGTTATTAATGTATCCTTCAATGATGTTGAAGTAATTGTCATTTCCGGATCCTCCTTGATGTCACAGTCTTCAATATATGGAATAGACTATTTCTTCCAAAGCTAATAAATACGTTAAGAAACCCGCTACAATTAATTCCTACGGGCCAAAATTCAAACAAACATTGGTATCAATATGAGCCTGTACCTAATAGTGCCCAACATCCTACGCCAAAATTATCTCGTTTTGATAGAGTTAAAGGCACAAGCCCTTATGATACAATTGTCATTGCCGGAGACTTTTAATCAGCAACGATGCCTTGAAGTGATAAAACACGGCATTTCAATTATTGGCTAAAAACGTTCTACGTAATTTCTATATTTTACAGTTGTCACCATTTATATATCAAGACTGCGTCTTGTTCACTGCTAACCCAAAGCAAAGCCGTTGATGGAATAGGAACCACTTGGAAGAAAGATGTAGACCAACTGACTACGGTGCACCGTGCAGGCAGGGGCGTAGCGACTGGGGTGTGTGGGGTGTAACACCCCCCTGACGAGAATTTTCATATAATTTCAGGTAAAATTGCAGTCTTCCTCCATTTGATTTCAGGTAA
>JAAAKL020001795.1:0-28990 GCA_010016065.2 Carybdea cf. marsupialis auct. non (Linnaeus, 1758)
TTTGTGGTATATAAGTATGCTATAGAGATACTCTGTGCGAAGTCTCAGCTTGTTAAAAATTTTTTCCCAAAAAAAACCTTCTACGCCTGGACTATAAATACTGTTTACCAGAGGTACAGAGAAATTGAAAAGTATAAACCAGGGCAACTCACAAACAGACAGGGCAAGCCTTTTAAATTCACGATCCATACATAATCATCTACTCAGAAATCACACAAGTGTACTACAATTGTAAGTCAGAAATCATCCTTAACATGAGTAAAACTACAAACACTAAAATGACACAAAATTATTTTTCAGTGCATCAATTCTGTCTTTATACCACACCCAAATTCCCTCTCAATTAGTTTTTCAGATATACAAATTCTTTCATGGAAGAGGATATTTGGTGCTGCAAAAATTACACAGTTCTTCAAATCTATAATTTGTATATGTTTTGAATTTTATTAATGCTGTCCCCATCTTTATGTTCGCTTATGAGTTAGAAGATTGTTAATGAGCAGCCTTTTGCAGAGGCATTCTGGCCCGGAAGGCACAGAGTAAATGAAACAATCTTTAATACTTTGATACATTTTGATACAATATTTGGATATAACTAAAAGCATCCAACACATGTTTTCAATTACATAATACTTTAAATTTGGATATCTTTATCCAGATACATGTAAAAAAACCAGGACATTAAGGTGTTCAGATACAGTTCTCATAAAAGCCAGAGGAAACATTCAAAATCAAGGACTTTTCTGGTAAAACAAGGATGTCTGGATAACTTAATATTGTCTTACCTTTTGTTAGTCAACAGAAACTCAATTAACTATCATGATCGCCCAATTACATAGATCAACATAAGTGATAAAGCCTAACTACTGAAATGACAACATTACTCTATAGTAAGCCATGTTGTGCAAGATTCAGTATGTCAAAAACCTGCTTAGTGAACCTGGGATGCAAAAAATTTAACCGAGAACATTAGTTAAAAAAAATTAAGATGCAATGGTTACAGGCACCTCCATAAACTTATATTACAATATCATAAGTACTCTTGGGTCACTGCCCAAATTAATAAACATATCTGTAGGGTCTTCATGAAGTCCAGGGTTAGGAAAAATCTAAAACTCAATGATAATACCCCCCATCTATTGGATGCCAAAGACTATGCTGCAAAACTGCTTATGTCTAAAACCTAAATAAATATTGATTATCCCTAGCATTACCAGCTGTGCCTGTTTCTATTATTCTAACAGTATTCCAATTCTAGCCCTATAACTCCCTATTTTGGGTAGTGCATTATTGCTCTTTCTATCAATTCAATTGTAGATGCTTTTCAACTTCCCTAGTACTCCATTCCCTATATGATAAGGTTCTGCTCGCCTACTTCTTCTTCTTCTTCTTCAGGAGAAAGTACATTGCTTCAATATTGAAGCATTATAGAGGTTATGGCTAACTAGAGCAAGATTTAGCATTGGCTTGAAAAATCGTTGTCACAAAACCTAGACTCTTAACATTTGGAATTGTGCCACATGTGACATTTTATCTGGCCTACCACCTTCACCTGGTTAATCTATACTGACATTTATAACTTCAATATCCTGAGAAAAAAACAATAAAGAACAATTCTGAAAGAAAAATCTTCCAGTCTACTAAACAGTTTTGGGATGATTCCTATTCAAATGCTATAAATGCCACTATTCCTAGAATGAAAACAAGCAAGGTTATAAATGCCATATGTCAGCTTCTAAACACAACAAATGTCAATTTTACTCCATCGAAGACCTAAATAGAATAAAATATCTATTTTAAACAATTACTAAACAGTTTTTGAGTGAATCCAAAATTTAAACTGTTTGTTAAAAATGGTATTATAATCATCTTCTGATTACCAATATTGGAAATTCGTAATTCCCTCTGCTACAAATCTTCAACATTGTAACTTTAAACACACAAACATTCATTCAAGACTTCAACGTATTTGAACTGAAATGAAAGAAACTGTGAAATAATTTAACAGTATTTCCTTGAGAAAGTAGGCTTTCGGAAATTTGAAGATCAATTATAATGTCACATGCAAAATCGGTATCCTTCTCTATAACTAGAAAGTTTTCCTAGGTTTGAGTTGACTTGGAAACAATCTATTGTTGATCAACTGATGTAGTCCATAATTTCAACACTGTAAATATAGTATAGTCCAGATGTAGTCCATAATTTCAATACTATAGTAAATATTGCCTCACACTATTTTATGGACAAAGGTTTATGTTGCTTGAAGCAGGCTGTTTTCTCTTAAAACGTCAGTCCACCACTGATAATCTTGTCCATACCATATTCTTCCAACTCCTGCTTAGTCTGGGAGCATTTATATTGATTTCTCACAGTTATGACATTTCTGACCAACTTCCTTCTTTTGCGATACATAGATAATGACATTTTTTTAGCAAAAATATATAATCAAGTTTGTGATTGAGAGTCAAGATAGCATTACACAATAACAATAGCAACCTTAAGTCTATGTAGAAGATAATGTGAAGTACACTTCACAGTTGGTTATGATTGGGTAAGTTTGGGTTGTCATTGTAAAAACCTGTCTTTACTGAATTTTGATATTAATTGATTTTTGTGTATTGAAATTAAGCCAAGTACAGTATGATCAAAGAACAATCTGACCAAAGCAATTCTCGTAGAACGGAATTCCACAGGAGAATGGTGTTAGCTGGAAACGGGGTCATAAGGAAAATCAAAGTGGAACTTATTTGAAATCATCTAAGGTGTATTGGCACTATTGCATGTTACTAACCCACACTTCATAATGAACAGTAATGTCAAAGCAAATGGAACACAATTCGTATAGCAAGAAACATGTGATATGTATAACTGGTTCCATAAGAAACTACACTAGCAATAAATTTAAAGGTAGCTTATTTTCTCTTCTGTTTGTTCTTTGATGACCTAAAACTCCCTTTCATTTTTCCTTTGAACCTTTGAGTTCTCTTTTTGTTCTTGTGGCTCCTTAGCTCCTCTTCATTATCATCGTCGCCATCGTCAATACCAAGGGCTTTGAGGCGTTTACTGTCGAAACGAGTTAAGTCGCTCAAACCTGATGCTTTTAACCTCATCAGTTGGCGCTCTTGTTTGGTAGTGGGTAGTCGAATCAAATTGTCCTCCTCATATTCCTGTTTGTCTTCTTCTTTCAATTTAATTTTCGATAGCTTAAGACTTCGGTAAGCCTCACTTACTTCCTCTGGTCGCTCTGAATACTCATCCCTCAACTCTTTCAATAATGAACTATTCAATGCTCTTTTCTTCGATCTTTCTACAATTTTACGTTTACGACTTTCAGTTGTATCGTCTTCGTATGGCACTGCTGTTATTCTTGGCGGGACGTAAATATTTGGACGATCTGGCTGCTTTGAGTCGTCTATTTCGGCAGCGTCTTTCTCGTCCTTCCTTTCAAGTTCGTTTGGATTTGGACGATATGACAGAGCAATGTCTCCTGGACCAACATCTGGTCCCTTTAAAATCTTATTCACGAGGTACTTCATTTTTTGATCGATGGTTTTTGTCTTGTCTACCACAACGCGAGTCTCGATAAGTCTGTCAATTACTGCATGTGTTTCGATTTTTTTCCCACTGACTTTCCTAGCCATGAAAAAGCTGATATCAATGAGATACTGCAATAGAAGATGATACTTCATATTGAGAAAGCTTAAATATTTGTCTCCAAGCGGAACGGTGAAGTTTCGAATCATATCGTCAACAACTGGAATCGTTTCTTGAGCTTTACATTTTATCTCAACAAGAAGTTGAATAAGATCTGATGTTTCAGTGTTGCTGGCGCCCATGTCGATGCTACTTGTGTGAAAGGGCCTTATACATGCATGCGTTGCCTTCTTCAAAGGTTGGAAGCCATATCGAAAATGGCAGCTTATCCACGTAAGTCACACGAAAATTCTATCCCCTTGACAGACACTATTCTCCAGAGCAGTTCTCAACGGGGCGGTAGCGCCCCAGGGGGCGTTGGTGATTAAATAGGGCGGTGTGAGCGACCAAAGGGAGCGCTGGCATGATGAAGGTGCATCATACATGTTTTGTGTTCTCTTGAAAGTATTTTTCTTTAGAATGGATTGGTTTTGTTTTGCCAAATGTACTCTTGAGTGGCAGATACACGTCCTCCCCTCTCTGGTTCTTTTCCCAATTTTTCAAAGCATCTTAATTATTAATAGGACCCACAGCCTAATATTTTTGGGCTACCGCTTTTGCTATGAAAGCCTCAAGTTTCAATTTCACCCTTGATGAGTACACGAATTTTTTTAAGAAACTGGTTTGTAAGAAACTTGTACTGGGACACCCTGAAACTCTCAAGACAGAGCACCTTCAGGTTAAGCAACTTCTCCAAGCCTGTCAAACAGCCCATGACCCACGTAGGTAGTTTGCCCCTATTTGAGTGGACCATGCCTTAATCACATTAACTTGCTTGCAGTAACTCTCTTTGAAACTCCTCCCTTTCTTTGTGATTTCCGTGACATCCACTGCATACAATGTGACTTTATTTTACAGTATGTTCATGGCACTTATAAACTATTACATGTTACTTGAAAATTATTTAGTTGATTACAGTACCTTTTTGCAGCTTTCTTTTTGCAGTACCTTTTTGTTGTTTAAAATTAGATCAGTTGTTTCCCATTCCCCAGATTGAAGAAACCGTTAAGAAACTTTGACAACTGAAATTACCAATTTCTTAAGAAAATTTCAAGTACTGGAGCCTTACCTGAGTTTCCTTACAAAAAAATACTTGTACGTTGAATTCAAATTTACCGTCGGTGGTGTTGAGGGGGATTTCAAATGATTTTTCAAACGTCATTCAACTTCATCGGAACTATCACAGACACAAACATTTGAACTCTGACTCTGCATTCTATTATTGCGAAAGAAGGACATGTTTTTAACTTCTCCAAACGTGTACGTTACTGGACTCATTTACCGCGGACATGTTTTTGAATCTTAGGGACATGTTTTTGAACCTTAGGCACAAAAGGATTCTGAAGGTTGAATGGAACAACAATAAGCTTGACTACAAAACTACCTAAAGAAGCCACTGTTGCGGGAGAATTCTATTCAGTTTTGAAAGATGTTAAGGACTGATCTAAAATTAGAGAGGGTTCGTAAACTAAGACTAAACTAGCAAATTTTTGAACCACTAACTAAAGTTAAGTTTCGTCAAGTAGGAGGAGGAAGGAAAAAGAGTATTCCCGATGTTCATAAAGCTATGTATGGAATTTTAATGTTTTGATTTGAGTGTTGAAAGAGGACTGCACTGCGTCTCTTTAAATAGAAAAGTCAAAGCTTGAGATTGGCTAGAAATATTTGAACTTGCTATTACTGTAGAATCCCTCATAATTGCGTGGCTATGCCACCTGCAGAATCTTCCATAATTGTGTGGTCATATCACCCACCATTTACACGAAATCCAGTCGTATTATATATTTGTTTCATTTCAGTGCATTTCGTGTTAAATTCTTGGAATAGCATCACGTTTTTGTAGAACATATATATCGTAGTTTCATGAGATGTGACAGAAAGAGTTGTATTATCAGACATGAATACGTTTAGAGTAGAGTACAATAGAGGTATAACATTTGATTTTATGTTTTGTCACTTTGATAATGATTTTCTCATATGTATGATCAACATCTTGGTTGATGCATATTGCCTATCTTGTTGTATTTTGATATTATTAACCGTAGTAGTAATTAATTCATTTTGTACTTTAGATTTGAATCGAAACATTTATGAACGTTTTATTCCACTGCCTTGATGTCATTGTTCATTGTTTGTCAGTTTGTCATTTTCCATTTGAATGAATGCCATTGAAGGTTAAGTTTAAGTTGGTTCGTATCGTTGCATGTTGAGTCATTGTAGTCACTATAACTCTGGACAAGGTTGTATGTCACTGTGTAAGGAGAAGCCCTTACAATTACCCCGACCCTCTGCTACCCCAACACACATACACACACATAAACACAGATTCACATGCTGGATTTGTATTCTTATAACAATTTCCACCCCATTACCGAAACTAGTAGGGTTCCCCGTTTATTCGGGACTCGAGGGTAAGGTTGTTTAAGATCCTTAATATTTTGTTTTCCTTTGCAGACGAAAAAGGCGTTAAAACAATGTCATTCAGGGAGGATTACGTAAGTGATAGTCAAAACAATGCCACATGATGAAAGTGTGAAAATCATCAAAGTGTAACAGCCTCACGAGCTTTATAAGTTGCTTGGCAACATCTCTGTTCTGTTGCTAATATTTGCGATTATACGTTTTACACAGCTTACTCACAGGTGAACTAATTCTATTTTGATCCTATTTTTACTTTCATTTGCTAATTGAAATGGCTTCCTCTGCAAAAAGAAAATGCAGACATTACAGTGCAGAATATGTACGATATGGATTTATTGAATCACCATCAAACACAGGAGCGGATCCAGGGGGTAGCGAAGGTTGCCAAAGCCACTGTTAGATTTTCTAGGCAACACCATTGACCTTACAGACCCTTGTTTTCAACCCAAGCAACACTCAACATCATTCGTGTATTTTACAACCTGTTGTGGTCTCTGCAACCTGCCACTTACACAAGCGCTATTATTCATTCTTATCAGAATGTCTTCCTGTGCGGCCAATAATGTTAGGGTATTTAAGAAATTCAAAAAGAGCGGTACAATGCTTATGATAGAATTATAGAGTTCACACTCCTACTTTTGGACGACATGCCCAAGCTTCCCACATTTGAAACATGCTGGTCCTCGTTGCTGATTATTTCTCTCTGCCGTAGAAAGTGTCCTGAACGCGTAGGCAATTGGTTTCTCCCCATCCCCATGCGTAATATGAGCTAATACAGCACCAACTCCGTATGGTGAAGCATCACATGATATCATTATAGGCCCTTAGCGTCCTTAAAACTTGCCTCCTCTTTCTCACCCCACTGCCATTTAGCGTCCTTCCGCAACAACATGTGCAGCGGCTCGAGCACGTTCGGTAAGTTGGGCAGGTGTCGATGGTAATAATTCAGCATACCTAAAAACAATTTAAGCTGGGTTACTCCGTCAGGTGATAGTAGCTTTAGTATGGGTTCAAGTTTTGACTGGATTAGCAAAATTCCGTTTTCGCTGATCAGGAATTCCAGGAAAGAACATTTCTCTTTCTTTAATCTTAGTCCGCAGTCCTTGATTACCTGGAGAGTAGTGCGCAAATTTGCGAAAAGCTTGTTTCTGTTAGCACCTGCAATCAGGATGTCGTCTACCCGAACGATTAGACAAGAAATATGTCCTAGTGTTTTTTCCATCTCTCTCTGGAAAATGCCTGTTGCTGAATGCACACCGAAGTGGAGTCTGGTGGACTGAAATAATCGGCGATGAGTATTGATTGTCAAATATTCTCTAGATTCTTCATCTAATAATAACTGCTGATATGCATGGTGAAGATCCAATTTGCAGAACAGCTTTCCACCGTTGAGAGCTGCTAGAAGATCCTTTGCTTTAGGCATTGGGTAGTTGTCTAGGTCGGCGGCCTGATTAACGGTCAATTTATAGTCATGTCCCGTCGTCTTTCACCACGGGTACAATTGGGGCTGCCCATTTTGAATAGGCGACTGGCTTGTAGACCCCTCCTTCGACACGGCGATCTAGTTCTTGATCAATCTTGCCCTTAATAGCATAAGGTACCATACGAGCCTTGAAGAACTGGGGTTTTGCTTGCAGATCGACTGGTATGTTGACAAGGGTATCGTTCATGGCCCCAAGTCCTCTCCAAACACCTTCTCGAATATGGACAAAATGGCAGCTTATTCGTTGTCGGAAGTATAGGTCTTATATACCTCGTGGGCACTGAACAACGACTCCCAATCCAGTTCCAGCTGAGGAGAGCCGGTCCACTATTTGTCACAACTAAACGCAGCCGCTTCTTTTGGTTCCGATACTGAACATCTACGTACGTCAAACCGACTGGCGTAATCACTTCACTTGAATAAGTGCGTAGCTTGGCTTGTAAAGGCTCAATAACAGGTTTTTTACCAAGATTCGAATGCAAAACATCTTGACTGGTAACTGAAACTGAAGCACCGGTGTCTACCACCATTTTAACAGGGCTATGATCTAGCTCTACATCGACGAATATTGGAGACTCTCTCTTAAGGCCTAACTGATAAAGTTTGAAGAACGGAAATTCTTCGGACGTGCTGCTACTTTCTGCTGTGTCTATCAACTGGTTTACCTTACGATTTTCAGCCTTTGCTTTGTTGCGACACCTTCGGGCTGTGTGTACTTTATTCTTATAGTAGAAGCACTCCTTCTCATTGAATTGACACGAATCTGATGAGTGGCTACCCCCAAATCGAAAACATTCACTGATAGACGGGCCGAAGTTTGAGCTGGACGATAGTCAATTGACCGGATCAGCAGTGGGCGTTCTATTCTGGTAGGATTGGATTTGACTGGCGCGAGCAATTGCATATTCCATCGACAAGGCAGTCTGAGTAGCTTTCTCTAAGATAAGTCCCTCTCCCTCGCTGAGAAGTTTCTGCTGTATGCGATCATGCCTTACCCCACACACAAGACGGTCACGTAGCATGCCAGATAATGTGGAACCATAATCACAAAATTCAGTAAGCCTGCGTAATTCAGCAAAGTAGGTCGATATTGATTCGTTTGGAAGGCGATTTCTTGAGTTGAACTTTAAATCTCTCCGCAATTGGGTTTGGTTTTGGATGGTGATATGTTTTCATTACCTCTACAAGCTCCTTATAAGTTTTGTCTCCTGGTTTACTAGACTGAGTTAATCCTCGAAATAACTTATAACACATTGCACCACAAGAACTCAATAATATGGCTCGCTTCTTTGCCTCGTCTGTAATGCCATTTGCCGCAAAAAATATTCCAGTTGCTCGATGTAACTGTTCCATTCTTCTTTTGTGCCATCAAACTCTGACACTTTACCAAAAGTAGCCATTTTCTCGTCGCCAATGAACTATATTCAAATACGGAGAGCACAACACGCGTCTGAAGTTCATTGAGTCTCATTCACGAGTGACCGTTCCCCCAAAACACCAACGTGTTAGTAGACACGCTTCATCGCTTACATATTCCGTATATTACACATACACATAGGTTACAACAGTCTTCTGCATTTCTAGCGTTTAAACTGCTGATAAAATTATCGTACGACTCGGGTAAACTTCCAAGTATAACAGTTGCAAATTTATGGGGTGAAATGTCCTCCTTTAATTCACGGAGTTGTTCAGCCAACGATGTCATATTAGTTAGATGTTGCATCAGATTTCCGCCTTCAACCATCGTAGCCGCGTAAAACGTCCTGTTTAACCTCACTATCTGCGTAACAGATACAAATTCGAAATGCTGTTGCCGTATCTTCCATTCTTGTAAAGGGTCTGTCGTTGACGCAATATGAATTTGCAAGCTGTTTGGAACGCTTAAGGCAATCAAAGAATACGCTTTATCCGATCGTAGTCTATATGCCCACTTAGCCGATTCCGTTGCTTCGTCATCAGGAGGGGTTTCTTGACCTTCCTGAGTGAATCCCCACAAGCCACGCTCCATTAAAATGAGCTTAATGTTGTACTTCCAGCTTTGGTAGTTCTTTCCGTCCAGTGGTTCGATCTTCGTGATTTCTGCCATCCTTAGGCCAAGTCACACGCAACTCGAATAGGAAGCAAAAACAACAAACGCCACACGGATAAACGTGTCTTACAAAATAAACCCTCGATGTACTGGCCCCATAACCTGATCGAAACTATTGAGGATACTTGAGTTTTACTCAACTATAAGATAGGTTTATTCACTCAATATAACATAAGATACATACATACTGAAAAGGTAAAGATCAACAGTCAGTAAACTTCATTAGGACCAGTTACTTAGTAGCACAATAAACATTATTAAGACGGGGGGATACAAAACTAATGATAGAATTATCATCATATTGTGCATAAGAGTTCGCCAACAGAAGGAACTCTGAGTGAGCACACCTTTCTTACACGTTTGTTATTTAGATCTAAATAGTAGTACATTTTATATTGATGTCTATCAGGTCATCGTGGAGTACTCTCACCCATCTAAAACTTGTGACACAGTCGATTATAATCAGTTGATACGCACTGCCAAAGTGGTAGGCCTTCCATAGCAGTATTATTGTTATAAGGACATAGCCGTGGAAAACTTAAACGGCAAAATTAATAGGACACTGGGCGTGGTCGGATATTTAGACGTGGGACTGTTTAATGTTTCTCCATTCCTAAGCAAAGAAAAAGCTTCATGGTACGTAAAAGAGAAGATAGGTAATTATAGTCATATTGCTTATTTTTACTTCCCGTTTCTGAGGGGGAAATCTTTTCATTTTAACGAGGAAATATCCCTAGTTCCCCAGCTACGTTGCTGATTAGTATTAAGATAGTAAAACAAATTTAAAGATGAAACTTGATAAAAAATAGTTATTTTAATACATAGGCCCACCCCTACATTTGAGTGATCCCTTAAATTAAATTGGAGAACCGCGTCACGAAGAATACATCCCTCTTCCAGTTTACACACCGCCTCTATCCTCAGACTGGCTCCTTAGGGCGCTTCATTTCGGATGTGTGATGCTTGCAGGTTCAGTAGAATGCAGGAGGGGGTGTGAAGTAAGCTTGGACATTTTATTAAGATGCATTACTCGCCCGTGCCCTCTCACAACTTTGTGGCTGGTGGTTTTCGAATCTCTGCTACTCAAGGAAAACTTCAAAGTTTTATTCTATTGACATTACTTAGCCATCCCACTCTTCTTAAAGAGAGGGACAGATACTTGGGAGGCAGTTGCCAAGCACAATCTTAGATATCTGTACCCAATGCGCAAAGCATTCAGTGCATATATTTGTACCCTCCATCTGCCCATGTGTTTCCTCTCCTCTATCCTTGTCAAGGAGCCTTGCTTTTATATTAAGGGCTTTAACCTGGATAGAGTTATATGACAATATACACAATTTTATGATGTTTTTCTTGTTTAACATGCTTCCTAGCTTTTACGGCGGTAATAAACCATCAACCTCACTTCTGCGTCGCTTGTTTTTGGTAGAACGTGCCTTTGTATTATAGAGATTAGGGTCTTTTTCTCTTTCTCAGCATAGGGTGACCATTGTCCTTAGAAGTACAGAGTAACCTTCTCCTTAGGCTGGTTGACTGTTTTCTCCTTCATAGTGATGGTGTTTAAAAATTTGTTTATTGCTGCATCGACTAGCAGTTGTTTGTCGAGGCCGGCATATAATGATCCATTGCGGAGAATACATATGGAGAAAATAAAGTAATAAATGAAGACGAATTTATTTGTAAACTTGACTGAATATTGCGAACATAACATCTAAATATAGTTAATAGGTGCGACAAAAATAAGTGAGTATAAAAGAAAACATAGTTAAGTGTTCATTGTTTGTTAAAGATTGTTCCTTTAGCGTGTTCTTAATTAGGAAAGATACTACTGAAATAGTTCACGGAAACTCACCAGCAAGGATGCAGACAAGACATCAGGCAATCTTTCTTGACTTTCTCCGTAGCGTACTCTTAACTCAAAATCAACTAACTACCTGAACTAAACACAAACAAGAAAGAATATCCTATTGACAATAGTCTATTGTTCTTAAAGTTAATTAGAGCGCATTGTTCTTCTCGTCGACTGATGTCACTACAAATACAATGAAAACCAGTCAAAAAATTATAAATAGCAACTTACCCTTCCTGCATCTTTCTCGTCCTTCCTTCGAAGATAAACTAATAACGCCACATAAAAAGCGTAAAATCCAAGAAGGAGGTATGTTACAGACCCATCATTTGGCAGTATTATCTTCTCTTCTGTCCTGTTACCTGCAGGGGAGCTCGTGGTCTCGTTTTCAATCAATACACTCGGACTAGAAATAGTTAAAAGTGATGGTGTAATGTCGATTGATAGCTTATTGGTAGAATATTTCTCTGCTGCTGGTTGGGCTGTAATGACTGTTATTAATTTTTGTGGTGCAAAAGAGAGAGAGGCATCGATGGCTCCTGTTAAATTAGTTCGAGTTGGATAAGGGTCGGCGCTCTGAATTCCGGAGGCGCTTGGTAAAATTAACAAACGGGGGGAGGAGGAGGTGTTTTTTAATAAAAATATAGACGAATGGTCAGGGGAGCCCGTTAGAACGGAAGGTGTAATTATTTGAGAATTATCTTTGGAATCAGATAAACGTGGGGTTAGAGTTACCAATCCATTGGTTCCCAGTGATTGTTTAACTTTTATTTGACAGCATGATTGCTTCGGTTGCAGGGAGTTTGCTACTGCAATTGTCTGCCGTATACTGCCAGATAATGTGGCTTGTGTTGCAGTGATTATTGTAAAGGAGTTTAGAGACGTGGGCTTTTCTGTAGTATTTGTGTCTTGTGCTAATATGCTGCTCAGAAGTACGATTAAAATCTTTATCACATTCCCCATTTTGAGTAAATCCAAAAATAATTATCCATTGCTCTAATAATGCAGAGTTCATTTCCTTGTCATCTGACAGGCACTATGGAAGAAAAAAAAATACACAGTTTATAGTCTAAAGAGCTCTCCATATAAAACAACCAGAGTATTATTCTGGAAATTAAATCACTTAAAACTTCATAGGCTACTTCATGATTTGTTTTACAAGGAACTTTAAGTCTCAATGTTGCTTCCAAAGTAAAGATGTGACACTGCCAACATGCTTAATAGTTACGTGTGCCTAAAGAGGGTTGCAGCACACAAAATCGCACTACTGTACTGTACTGTGTTCTCCTCCATCAGTAAACGTGTCACCATTGAGCTGCATTGCTAAACTGTCGTGCTAAATCAATGCATCGAAACCAGCTCTCTATTGTGTAGTTTTCTTTGCTTGCTAAATTGAGAGAATTATATTAGATATGTTTAGCCAAGGTTCCCGGTAATGTTTTCACATTGATTTTGCAAACAGCATCTTCTTTATCATCATTTCGTTTGGACATCCGCATACATCTGCAATATATCTCAAATCATTGGCTATGCATTTCATTTAAAATAAGAAGACACAACAAATTGAGTTTGCCGGCATATCTTTTACATTGTTGCAGTAAACATTTAATTAAATATTCTTTTAAGGGGATTGTACAGGAAAAAAGAAAATCCCAATAATGCTGAAAATTGTAAAGTTGTCTAATGATCATTTCTTTAAACAAACCTCTAACAGACTTGTTTGAATGCTCAGTTGAACGCAAAGTTTATCGTTTTAGGACCTGAAAATTTTTGAGGAAATTAAGGGGAGGTCTGAGGTAATTACAATCCAATAAATTTGCAATATTATGCATTGCTGTGCAATTATTTGAAATAATTTGCAAACGTTTGCGATAATTTATAATGCTCTACAATAAGTTGAAATACTTTGCATTAATTTGCATTGCTTAGCATTATCTTGGAATACTTTGTATTACTCTGCAATTATTTGCAATACTTTGCATTACTTTGTAACAAGGTGCGATCTTCCATGCTTTGAAATAATTTTTAGATTGGACTCTTGCAACCACAGGCGATCGATATAGAGCAAATATTGCGACACACCGTTAAGTTCACACATCTTCCCATGACGACTAATGATGCGCAGTGAAAACAAAAATCCTGAAATCAGTAACATTCACGAGACACACAAGTGATCGTCACTCGCTTACCGATGGAGGGGGTGGGGTATGATCCCATGATCTTCTGATAGTAGATTATAGATGATGCAATTGGGCTCGTTTGCAAAATGAATATCAATTGCTGGAGTAAAGTTTGAAGATGCGTAATCAGAAGTAGAATTAAATATTTGTGGAGGAACCCCGCCTTTTGGAATTGACGCCCCAGATCTTCCACCGCTAATGTGCCCTCCCTCTTGAGCAATTACTGCATATACTATTGGTAATTGTGTATCTCCATACAGTGGGTATCCACAATCAAGAACCAGTGGGAGAAAGTTTAATCTCAGTTAACATAAATTATTTTAGGGTTACTTGGTTTCCTATTTGAAACATGGCGCTTTTTTTAAAAAATGTAGTCGAGGATGCCTATAAGTAGTATATTTTATACAATCACAGCACCAAAACTTCACTAAATCTGTTTTCCGCGTATGTCTTAGTTCTCGCGAAGTAGCGTACATTAGTAAAGCCATAGCTATAGAGCCAATACGTTAAAAGAATAAGATCAGGGAGGGTTTTCTAAAAATGCGTTTTGAGTAAATGGTTCTTGTTTGTTTATTCCTTCTCATGAAACAAAACTGAACCTACCTGCAATCATTTTTTTCTCCAAACGCAAAGAGTTTGTAAACCCCAAATTGCATGAGGTAAGATGATGTTATTTGTATGGATTACTCTTTTGTGTTTTAAAGAAAAGAAACAGAAACTGGGTTTAAAGAAAGAGGTTAACCCTACTCATAATGTTATGACAACTGTGGGTCACTCTTGTATTCCTTAAACGAACGTCATGGCTTCCATGCTAAATATCACCAGACCAATTTTATTTAACTGGAGAATGCCACCACCTTCATAGAAGAAATGTGTTTTAATCGTCAACCAGGCCACAAGTGTAATTAGTGGGCAAGCCTTCAATTTCAACCTGGATAGTTCTTGTCGCATGAGTAAAAGATAAACATACCTTTTTGTCATGTCTACCTTTTCAGGCGACCATCAGAGAGTGACGCGGCCATAAAAAGTTGCAATAGCACTTAACTTAAATTAAATTCTCTTCCCCAAACGGGTTTATTACTCCATTAGAACAGTCTAGCCATATGTCGACTCATTGACTATATGGAAACGTTTTTGAGGAAAATTTTCGAAGTCTCTTGAATTTACGCTGTGTGCCACATAAAAACTATCAACAACACAAACAAGCTGGCCTGAAGGTGTGAAAAGTATCTCTCGAAACGTAGCTCCGAAAAAGACTACGACTCAAGACGTGATGAATATCTACAATTAATCACAAATCAGCTAGTTCAACAATCTTTTCCACAATATCTGATTTCACTCTCCTTAGTCTCCTTTTCGTTATACTTTTTATGATGGAGGCAGTTGTTATAATCACTGATCTCCAAAAAGACTGGATCGAGCAATCCCATTGTTTCCAGCGTCGAAAAAAGTGTGGTCACGAATACTAGTCCCCATTAGTTAAAATAAAGCGGGAAGGGCCGCCATTTTCTACGCTTTGTTTGATGGGGACTAAGGTCTCCAGCGACTGACCTCACTTTGAGAAGAAAGATGCTCCATCCAGTGTTTTAGATATCTATCGTTATAACAAAGACATAAGTATATTGGGGTAACAAATACAAAGACTTGTGTATTTAATTTCGAATTTACGAGATTCCTATATGGCGCACAGTAATTTAAAAGGTGTAACGCTTAAGCATTAAAAAGATGGTACAACCCTGTAGACAAAATAATATTCGGCGAAAAGGTGCCTACTGGTGACTGTATATAGCATCCATTGAGCCTTTTGAAGAAACTTTGTCATATTCCGAGGTTTACATAAATGTAAGTGTTCATAAATATTGGTGCAACTTAAATAAAATTAGGGGTGAAACGGTGTAAGATGTATACTCCGTCTATTGCAGGGGGTTGGCAAATATTTTAACTTGCGGGCATCATTGGGTTATAAAATTTGATAGTGGGGTCTGGTAGGAGCACTCAAATACGCAATGTAATTAATCAAACCTGCAACTTGCGCCTATTTTATATTTACTTCAAGTAAATAAGCAATGTTAAAGAAATCAACGTTTGAAGAAAAAGATCAAAGAAATCAAATTCAACATTCAAAACATGTTAATACCCAACGAAGTACTCAAGCCCAGTAAGTTCTAATAGTTTTAAACCGCGTAAGATAATGGCTGGGTTATCCATGTTAGAGAGATAGACCATGTTAAATATTCTGCCTAAGCAGAAACTAGATATGGGTCCTTCAATTAAAAGAAATGTGCAGCGTGTTAACTGCAATGATGGTGTACGTGATCATGCTCACCGCTCTTAGTTAAAAGATGATCCTCAAAAATTTCCATGTGAGTTTTTTTCCGTAGCGCCGTCCAGAAGCTCACATTTTAGTGGAAACAGTGTTCTTGTTCTCCTTTTTTGCCAGTGCATTAAAGTCTGGAGTTAGACTTACTGTGGCAATTCCCAAGATGAATTTGAAATCGATCAACCAGAATCTATGACGAGCTTTGTTGATAATCATGACGCAGAAAGTCTGCTTCCACACGTAGGTCGCGCCAACCAATGCCAGCATTGTATCTTTTATGCCGTCCTCCAGAGGTTTGGAAACGCGGCTTAGTAAAGTGAACCGAAGAAGTTATTCAGTTTAAGAGACATAAACTTCTACTGTGAGACAAAGTCAGACTGACCATAGATCATCTTCTATTGGAGCTCATGAAATGCTGTTTCGGGAACTTGTGTCAGTGCACAGGACACCAACTAAAGTGAACTGTTAAATTTTATCAAAATCAGAGAACAGACCGCAGAGTTCCATGTGCACATCCTCTAGTGATTTGCGGTATTTCTCCATCTTCCGAGTGGCCTCTTTCGATATGGCCAGTGTGGGGAAATGAGCGAGAGATATTACATAAGAAAAAGTAAAGAATAAAATCAGCTTGCATTGAAAGGCTCTCACATTTGTGTACATGTCGCGCAAAAACTGAACCTTCCCCTACAGCTTAACCTTCAGCTCATTCATGTGTAAGATTATTGCTACAGCAAACGCAACGTCTCAAAGACAGTGTTTTTGGTTAAATTTGGTGATCGGACCTTGGTGACACTTGCATGTTTACTCCGAGGCAGCTTCATTCTCCCGATGAAGAAAACACCTGTTCATATAAGTCCTCTCCTTGTGTTATTCCCATTTAGCTATTCCATGCTCCAATCCAATCTCACATCATATCTCCTGATAAGCAGAGAGGCATCCCCAAGGGAGACATAAGCTCCTCGGTTACTTAAAACCATTATGGATCTCTCGGATAAATCTTAGGAGCTGAGAAGTGTCCTTTATGTCATTACTTTCATGCAGTGCTAGTGAATCTACCTTAAAGCACTCCGCTTTTATGTTTACTTCGTGTACTATATCTTTGTTAATCAGTTCCACACGCAGAGCCACTATCCTCAGTGATAGAATGATTTTTTCAAACTTGCCTTTGCTCTCCAGACACTAAAGATCTGCTGTCTCTACCATGTATTCTTTTAAAAGTTCTCCTTCCTAGAATGGTTTTGTAGTCTTTGCTCATTCGAATGACAGCAAAACACTTGCATAGGTGCTTGACTTTTAATCGCAGTTTGTCGTTGAAAAACATCTTGTTGAGTCTGTGCATTATCTGCCAAACTCTGAGCAGTAGACTGCTTGCTAGCGCAGTGCCCATTCTTCGTAGCAAAGCGACGTCTGATACTGTACTCTTTGAATACTGCAACTATTTCTAAGCATCTCAGATGATCAGCCGTTGATTCGACTTCAATAAAAATGTTTTATTTTTCACTCGTTTTAAATACTTAGTACTTAATGTCCACTTTTCTTTTCTTTGGTCCCCTCATTTTTTTACTTCGGGTCGGAAATAGCAGGAGGAAAGCTACACTACAAGGTCAATGTGTCGAATTCTACCGGTGATGTATTTGGAACTACTTTAAAGACTGTAGATGATGAACTATGTCATCGTTAGAGTGACCATGGCTTAGGTGATGAGTAACACGCCTCTGTTGTATGAATGCCAGGTACGGATTCCTTTAGGTAACATATTCTCATCTTCTCTTGAAGCTTTGCAACTTTGTAAAACAAAAGTATGGAAAAAGGCGGTCTCCGCGACATGTCCTCCGTGTCAGGTCGTCTGTGGGTCAATATATCTAGAAAAATGTGGATTTACGAGGATAGTAATGACGGGTAGCCTAAAACTCCTCATACTTCTGGCATTAACCTATTCGAGAGAGAGAGATAGCGAGCTAGAAAAGACTATAAGGGTTGTATCATAGAGAAGAGACGATTTGAAAATATCAAGTTTGAAGAGTTACTAGAGAAAAAGTAATGTCACCACCCGGATTCAAACCCAGGGCCCATGCAGTTGCGGTGTACTGCTCTACCAACTGAACTATATAACTCGGCGATAACACTGTTCATTTCCAAAATTTACGTAGAGCTGGATGCGATGTCATTCGGTGCAGTATAAGGAGCTGATGTGGCGACTAGAGAGGAGTCGCACATAAGGTTTACTGGTTTAAATATTTGCATGCAGCTGAGAGAGCGAGTACGCATGGGCCGTACGTTCCAGAGATTGCAAAACAGAGTCACGCAACATTTGCTGACCGTAATAGATAAAACGTAGTATAGTATCAAAAATTTTGACAAACTTAATGGCCGTTAAAGAAGAATGTCATCATCTATGCAACTTAGTACAAAAAACATAGAGAACTATAGCTAGTGGGGTTCTCAGATATAAGGCCCAGTAAGACGCAATTTTGGGGGTGAACGCTAAACTTTCCTTGTTTTTTGTAGGGAATTGGAGGGGGGACCAAGATCTCTCTGCATTGGGATGCTGGAGGCTGATCCTGGGGTTTTTCGACGCACGGATTTGATTTTGCATAAGTCCTGTGGCATTATTACATGCGAAGGGAGAGCCTCTCAATTGTTTACTATTTCATCGGTCAACAAAAATTTTTGACTTATATGTAAGTGCAATCGATGATTCCATTTCTATACTCCTCAAGCATTGCATTGAAATACAGTTTATAGAAGCTACGAGTTGCCAAGATTTTGCCAAGACGTTTGGTTAGAAATAGTAATGCCCAAATCATTCGTTTTAGGATCTTAATGCTTCTCCTCCAGATTAAAAACAAACAAACAACATCAATTAATAAAAGGGATTTTCTAGTGGATACTAACAGCAATATTTGTGATAATTTAAATCTTAGCATTATAGTCTATAAAATGTAAAAAAATACAAAACCATTTGGCAGGAAACGAGAGGCCAGTGGTTAAGCATATGGAACTGCAGACCAAATTGTCCTACTTCAATACAAATCCAGTTTTTCACCTAAAAGAAATACGTCAGAATATTTAAGATACTAAAGGAAGACACCAGTTTGAGTAATGCTACCCTTAGAAAGATGTATTCGTAGTACAGGCATTTCATTTTTGCCTTTCGTCCGTAGAGTGTTTGTAATAGTTGATAATATAAAAACCTTTCTTGTATAATAGTAATAATCACACCTGTCCCTAGATCGGTTCAGTCACAAATAGCTTCAAGGCCATCACTACTTATATAATCAACCTCTTCTTCGTGATCATGCCATTGCCGCCATAACCATTACCATCATCATTATTACCATGGTTATACCCATCACAGTTACTGCTATCATATCCTCTTTCTCCTCCTTCCCCTTCCCTTTCTTTGCCTTCGGCTAGTCAATCATCTTCATCGTACATTTTAGATTCAAGATAAATCTACTGTATTCCTCTCCTCCATAATTCTTCCCCGTGATAGTCAACTTGTCGAATACTATCATGCCTTCTACTTGTTGCTAATTGGTAAGGTACCATATTTTATCAGTGTCGCATGTATTGCATTTCTTGAGCTCCATTTTCTTTTACATTATCTATTATCTATAAAAATGCTTATACAACAATTTCCAGTAATCTCCAGTAATTTCCAGTATGCTACTGACATGTGCACAGTTACTGCTATCATATCCTCTTTCTCCTCCTTCCCCTTCCCTTTCTTCGCCTTCAGCTCGTCAATCATCTTCATCATACATTTTAGATTCAAGATAAATCTACTGTGTTTCTCCCCTCCATAATTTTTCCCCCTGAGAGTCAACTTGTCGAATACCATCATGCCTTCTACTTGTTACTTACCAATTCCATATTTTATCAGTGTTGCATGTATTGCATTTCTTGAGATCTATTTTCTTTCACTTTTTTGATCCTCAAGCCATAAATTACGTACGCACCTAGCACTGCAGTATTGTTAACATGCACGTCTCACTTCAGCCTTGAAAGGTTCAATATCTTATAGCCTTTTACAGGTGCCTGGTAATATTTATGTTATATACACGTGTACTTTTAAAAAAATAGCTTAGATTACTCAAATGATGCTCTCAGCCACATATCAATACACAGCACATAGCTTACTTCTTCCGTGAGTGAGTAGGTCTATTTAGACAAACGTTAAATTTCGTTAATACTCACGAACAAAGTCTTGTGTTTTTCTTACAATAGCTAGCTATTTTGTATTCATGGTACGTTCTGGCAAGTTGTCTTTAGCTCCAGATTTAAAATCGACAGTGAAATCGTGCAGTTTAACATTGTTTTAGGGTAAAAAACCGTCGCTGCATGAATGTAAAGTGATTGCAAGTAATGGTAGCATAGTTTACAGTTCCCAAGAACCGATACAAAACCTAAACAAAGCTATGTTGCCGTATTGGTATATTATTTGGACAATAAGTGGACTACGAAAAATCTAACCTTATGAAGTGATACATCGAAACTCTATGAATTCCTATTAACAGATTTTATTGTGGCTAGTATGGATCGGAAACTAGATTATTTCTTATTAATTTTCGATGATCAAAAAGTCCTGTTTTGTTGTTAAGGTACGTCTCCTTGCATCGTATGGAAATGACAGTGAGAAATTGAGATTGTACTTGCTAGAGTTGGGTTAACACGTACACTTTACTTAGTAAAATGTTACTTATCAATCAGGGGATAGATTTGGTTACATACCCAATCAGATGCTTTCCATTGTGGTAGAAATCCTGACCATTGCCTTCTGATAACGTTTACTACAACTTCAAATTGGCAATATTACTGACTTAACTTTATGAGGTCTTTAGTACAAATAAAATACAACCGCAAACAAAAATATTTGCCCCCTCACAAACATCATGTCAATTCTTTTATACAAAGCACGTCGTAGCACAATTCTTCTACTGGGTAATGCACGTCATTGGTCTGTAATGCAAGTCAATTGGACTGTATCCAAACCATCTATTCCATGGCAAAAGATACCATATAGGATTGGTGGTCTGTTTAACTAGGTAAACAGTACGTAATCTGGCACATGATGCTTTCTCGAGGACACCATAAGGGAAAAGCCATAGGTACAATAACTAGAGGGGTTTAAATTCGAGTCCAGTCGTGGTCAATGTAGCCATCAGAAAAGGACTGTACGATCTGGTTGTCTTTTAATGCAAACATGACTGTACAATTAGGATACCTTTTTACTCTGATTAATATCCTGGAGTCTTGCTGCCAACAAGGCCTAATGTAGTGTCAACAAGGGATAAAAACCCAGCTTCATCAACTATGAATTTCATTAGTCATTTGTTCTTGTTTCTAGTGATGCAACAAATGTTTCTTAGCAATACGGACGATGATCCCAGATAAGCACAACAAGCTTTAATAGCAGTGAAATAGCAATAGCAACATTGAACGGTTCAACCGACAATCTCTCGCACACAGGATTCTTTAAAACTTTCTAGAGAGAGAGGAATATGTACGATTTCATTAGGTGTTGGTTTAATTTGAACTAAACACCGTTTTTGTAGAAATTGTAGAAAAATTGTATTTGAATAAATACTAGAGAAATATAGAAGTGATTCAAACCCGTGACTCATTTATCATTCCAAATCTTCACTTCTAAAAATATATTGTCTACCGCTGAAATATATTAAAAGACTTGGAGACAGGATGCCACTTTTCAGTCAGGGTCTAAAAGATAGTGCTACATCACTGGACAGTAAAATCCTCGCCTAAGTATTCATGTATATTTATTTTGATCCAATTTATATGCTCTAATTTATTTACCCAAACTACGAGAAGATAAAACTTGCCCTTCTCCCCTCGGCTCTTAACTCCCTCTTTCAAAGAGATTTATGTCTGGGCCTAGGAACATTTCAAAGTTTTTGTACATAAGAATATATCGTAAGCTTCAATTGGCTATTTAGAATACACACATTATACCGCCAAACCATTACAATGTATCTAGGATCACTGATCCCTAAAAACACTGGATGGAGCATCTTCCCTCTTAAAGTGAGGTCAGTCGCTGGACGCCATTTCAGCCCCTATCACACAAAGCTTATAAACAATGTTACGCAATATGGCGGACATTACTGTGCTTTTTTAATTTATGGCGGCCAGCTCCCGTCACCAGACAATTTCTCTGTTGGAAACAATAGGAAGCTCGATTCAGTCTTCTTTAGAGATCAGTGATCTAGGATGCACCGTTATAGTATACCCAGAATGCACCATTACAATAGATACAGAATGCATCGTATAGTGTACCCAGAATGCACTGTCAAAATATTTACCGAATGTACCATTATAATGTACAAAGAATCCATCTGTTGCACCCAGAAAAGCCACGTAGCTACCGGAGAATCCTATCCGATTTCATTTAACTAAATGCAGAAATGTTAAATCATGACACTTAAATACCCAATGTATACCGACTGATACCTTACAACCTGCACATACCTTACAACCTGCACATACTTTGCAACCTGCACATACTTTACACATACCTGTATTCTCTCACTACTACCTTTGTACTAACATGTATTCTAGCTCTCTACTTAAAGCAACCACTACACATAGAAAAACTGTAGAACTATAAGTACCTTATGAATCCTTGACACCTTTACATGTACAGCAATCGACTTTTATAGTGCCACAATTACCCAAAGATAGATGGATACGACAACTCCACTTGTTGATATTCTCATTAAATGTCAGATGACTATTAAGTCCTTTATTCTAGTGGAGATCTCTTTTATATTAATGAAGTTGCCTTGATATCTTTTCATTCCTTTACTTTACCGTCACATTTATTCGCATCCTTCCATTCCAAAACAAGCAAGCATACTCTTTAATACAGCAACAAATATTTATAGATACGTTTAAAAGTGACTCGAATGCAAAGTCCTCTCTCTGAGAGACACAATTTCCATAAAATCCAACTCTTGTAATTGCTAACTGATGTCACCACAGACACACTCATCTGCTTTTTTAAGACCTGATTCACGTCTTTGTTTCCCTTTCTATTGTATCTATCGCTTGGCAATTTAGTGAGTCCGTAACAATAGGTAAGCATTTGTTTGGTCCAAAAACTTAATTAACAAAAAAAACTAACAACGACTTTGGTTATCACCTCGCTTTGGTTTCCTAGTGCGTTGCTATTACACTTTGTGTCTTGTAGTGACGGTTGAAGTATACCCAAAACTAACAACGTTAAATTAGCCTGATTGACAAACAATTTCGTACTAGAATCTCATTACATATAAAAATTTTACAGATTCTGTTTCAAGGATAAAAACTTTTTCTTCGTATGTGTCGGTTTTGAGTTAGTGCTTCGTTTCCATTTTCGCAGGCAGTATTTTAATTTTTATCAAATATAGGGCAACGAGAAATGCTACGACAATGCTACATGAGACTCGAATTTAACTTTCTACGTTTTATCTAGTCAATCGAAACTTTGTTCTTGATAGGAAAACAATATCTCTGTAACAAAAGCCTTCAAATCCATCTCAGCTTCACATCATGTCAATAACCTTGCAATTTATACATAGTGGGAAGACTAGCAAATCATAGACGATATTAGCAAGACGAGCATGTCTCAGGGTTGTGCATGCAGGTAGAAGATGAAGTTAACGTTCAGTAATTCGAACGCGTCAGATATTTATTTGAATCAGCAAATACTTTCGAATTAAGCAAAAGAATCCCTTTGAAGCAAAACTCTAAAGATTGAAATTTAATTCGAAATAACGAAAGTTCGAATTGAGCGGCATTCGAATGAGAAGATGTTTACTGTACCAATATAAAAAGCCGAGCTCTTCATTATAGCAATAATCACTACGTATAAAGTTTACATGCCACATATTCGAAGACTACGGTAATAAATCTTTACTTTTCTTTGCATTTGGAATTAACTTGAGATTTATCAAATAATAAAATAAAGGACAAAGTTATTTTCTGTTTGTTTCAGTTTATGGCGTATCCAAATGCCATCATGGTGTTAATTGAATGGAAACTGATGGTTAATAAGAAAACAAGAAATGAATTTAGACAAAGGAAACGAGAATGTATTAAGGACATCTTGAAAGTGCCTTTATGAAATTTGAATAAGATATTAATATCACATAAATAAAATCGACTAGAAGATGATTGAAGTTAAGTTAGATTACAAATTTAATTAGAGAGGGAATTGCTTATAGTTACTTTGTCAAAAGAAGAGAAAATGATTAAGTCAAATTCAATGCACAGACTGGAGTAATCTCTGTCGTCTAGGATAGAGGATTAAAATCGGCAGGTGTAAAACGCTTGCGTCAGTTTTTAAAGACTTGTCTGATAGGTAAACTCAACAGATCCATACCATATAATACACTTATGATATATATTAATAATTAGATAAACAAAGTTTAGCCTATTGTAGAAAACGATCAACAAACAACTTGTCTATCTTGGTCAGTCTTGATACTTTGCTAGTAAAGGCTCGATCACACTTAAATAACTTTTCGGAGAGTATGAAACTGATATTCTGCTACAAACCTTGATACATTTGAAATCCCTTTATACTGAAGCATTATTAATCCATGATTTGCACAACGTAATAAGATCAGACACTTTAGACGTTTGAAGAGACAGTTCAGATCAACGGAATGCCCTACCTCCAGTAAACCATCTGCTGACATGACCACAACTAAAACCCCAAATCACTCCTGCTATTCTCCTCCATCTTTTGATTGAAAACGTCTCTGTACATAATCAATGTTCATCAAAGGAACCGCTTCAGCTTATTCTGTTTCTATAGCAACCGCCCTATTTTAAAATGATCTCTTTGTAACTGTCGACATTTAGTGGTGATACAACGCAACTTTAAATTAAAGACTTGGTCTATTTGCAAGAAGTTGGTGACATAAGGTAAATTATGACTCAAGAGATGGAGATCAAGTAAGACAATCAATCGGGCAAATAGAAACTACTTGATAAAAGGATAATGCCTGTGGCCGCCTATAGATAGTTTGCATGTGTGCCTGGCAGACACCTCTGTTTTTGTCTCTAGTACTTTAATAATCTTAGTCCTACAGCTCTTCATTTCTTGGCTCTAAATTCCTATTTTGTAGGTGTCGGCACTTCCCGCTCTCCTCACCAATCGTCATTTCTCCACGTTCCGATCAAGCTCATATCGTCACCTCGGTTCAACTAAATTTATAAATAGCTAAGTGTTGTCCACAGTTATCCTTTCCAACTGCAAACATAAGTCTCTATGATGTTTGTAAGAGACAGAATAGAAACTCAAGTGGTCCTGTGATACCTTTTTGACTAACGATCAATACTAAGGAATAGAACACATGTCGGATGGGTCTAAGAGACAGAGGACAGCAAAATTTGGTACACAGTTAGTGCCCAATTGTGTTTTCTCTGAAAACGTAATTACAGGCATTCCGATACCTACCTACACCTGTTCACAAAAGACGAATAAACGTCCATCAAAATCGCCTTTTTTGTATATTCTCAAATATGGAATTGTAATGGTAAAGTGGCCATCTCCTGGCATATATGACAACTTTTCTTCATTGCCATATTCATCATCAAAAACATTTTTTTCGCTAGTTTATATAATTAAGTTTCTTCACTGTACAGAAAATATTAACAAAATTTATTAATCTTTAGTGGTGTATAAACGTCTCAAAAGATGATACTCCTCTACTTATTGGCAGGTGAAGTATCAAACACAAGAAAATGGAGAGAAAGGAGAGATAATGATATACGGCATAAGAAATTATTTGACAGAGGAAATAATTTACACGGAGATTGTCTGAAACAAGAAAGTTGTCTAACACACGAAGTTATGTAACTTTGTAACAAAAGATCATTTTGAGAAACAAAAGTTATTTTTTAGGAGGAAAATACGTGACAATGACGCTGTGTGATTGCACACTTACTTATCCAAAGTGTTTTTGAAGGGACACAGAGGAGCACTCATCTGAGTTGTTTTTCCCTTTATGAGAGTGAGAGTTTGCCACATCTAATGACAGTTCGATCTGTCTCAAACCTGAATGCATTGTCTGATATTCGAACTGCTCTTCTTGCAATGTAATAACATGCTTCATTTCAGGATTCGGAGTAACCTTAGAATTAGGCCGAACAATATACATCTCGAGATTTTATTCCAGGTAAATCTTTTTAACCCTGCTTGCTCATAAAAGTGTTAGACTTTGTTTCACCGGTAGATGTTTTAAGACTTACTGCGACAATCACTGCGGAAACAGTTAACTTTATTGACACTATCCCAACGAGGTAGAGAGGCACACTTTCGTATTACTTTCAAATTGTACTGTTTGTTATTCTTTTTATGCTGCTTCGAGGCATGGATGATATTCAGTTTGTAGAAAGGTGCTCTAACCACCCTTACATTTATTTTATGGCAAAGATGACATGTATGTGCGTAAATAATTATTTGAAACACAAAGTCATCTAAACAAGGAAATGATATGATAGCAAATGATTTTGTGACTAAATGAAATTATTCTACGACGAAAGACTATGCAATACAAAGGAGCAAGAGAAAATCTGAAAAGTATAAAAACAAACGCGCGGGCCATGATTGCTTGTTCCATATCAAATAGCTACACTAGTATAGTACGTAAGGGTCATGTAATATGAGTTTTCTCATTAAAGGTAAAGTGTCTCTTGTATGGCCAAATAATCAAGACGCATCGGCACAGTTTTCAATAATTAAAGGAAGAAATTATATATCTCAGGACAACAATGAAATATAGAGAGAAGTTCTTAGGGATAAGTGTTCTGAAGTCACCTAGCGAGTAACGAGTTTCATGGATCCAACTTTCAACACAAGAACAAAACCTGAATGTTTGGACGAAAGATAAAGTGAATCTTCAGCAACCATCAATCAGTTTGCAGAGTAAAAAAATGTAAGTAAATGTAAATCATGTAACCATATTAAATTAAATATGGCGTGCCAGAGATTCATCTAGCTACCACATTAAAGTGTTCAAAATTATTTCAGAAGATGATCACTCTTGGTAGTATGCTGTATTCTTTTGTTCCGTTGTCTCTCTCTCCTTCTATTTATTTATATGGCCTTGACCAAACTGATTGCAACCACAGTTTATCAAAATCGTCGATGCCCCTTGTAATTGTCAAAAATCGATTCAACACAGAGGAAACATATTTTTCTATTAGCAAAGATTTTAATAGAATAATAAAGCACCAATTTAGGATGCAATAAAATGTCTCCCTATGCATTGTTTCCATTATTTCAGGATCATAGCATGGGCCAGAAATGATAAGGAGCTCTTCTGCTAGGTAAGTAATGAACTGTCATGATACTTTGAGTGATCAGGTCATTACATACCGAAGCATTCAGCAACTACCACATATAGGTACTTTTTTAAACGTGTAGCTGTAAGCAGTTTCGGTACTACTAATTTATTGGGCACCTTTAACTTTTGCTTGTACGTCCAGCGCTTTAACGGCCCATAAGTAACTCCTACGGTCCAAAGAATCTCCACTTGAAGACATCCTACCGCAGAATTACATTGGTGCGGCTGCATAGCATCCAAGTGGCTTTAATTTTGACTCTTTCCTTTGTAATTTCAAGGCTGCCTTGCACCATCGAGGGCCTTTTTGCATCGAGATGAAATATGGAATCCTACTTTGTGACTGCTTTTCAAATAAGATTTGTTTCGGTGTTAAGGTTCATGATTTCTTCCAATAACAAAATCAATTAAAGAAAGAAGAGGCCCCAAGAGACTGAGTGTTATAAAAGATTGAATTAACATATAGGCACTGAAACTCCATTAAACAGATAAAAAAAGCATGAAGTCTTTGTAAGTGCTAGAAAGATAGCCACAAACATGTTAAATACAGAGGTAATAAGGTAGTATGCTAACGAGGAACGGCGATAAGGACGTTTCTTCCAATTTTCAGACTTCCTCAGGTTCACATATAATACAGAAAAGCTTTCCTACAGATAAGCTAAACTTATTGTTACAAGCCCAATGTAAACTCGAGAAAGTCTTTCAATGAGACAAAATATTGTCGTAATGATAGTTGCGTTTCTGATAGTTTGCCTATTAGCATGGGCGAAACATTGTTTCTGGGAGCATCCAAAATGTACAGTTACTCAATTTGGGCAGTTTAAGCTCATCCTATTTGCCTTAAAAGGTCATCAAGACAATAGTTGATGGCTATCTTCTATTTCATCTTCTCCAGATCGCGGAAAGCACGTACGTTTTAAATGCTCCAATCAGTAAGAGGTTCCCTCCATTAAATATTCAGGCATTTCGGAACATGCTTGAGTAGATGTTGCCATGATTCTTCTCTAGGCTGCATCCCTGGTGCCCTTCTAGATAATTACTGCCTAAAAATTTGATTGAGAATTAATACACCGTTTCAAAGTTAGAACGTTTCGTTGTTACGACTCCCTGTGTTTCCCCGCTAGCCACGAAAATTTCGACCAAAACAAACTACCTTGGCGTTCTCAAGGTCTAATTCTTGTTAACACTACATTTATTCGTCTTCCATTACCAGGAACTGTTATTGTCTTAAGAGCCATTTTCGAGTTGTTTGATCTGTGTTTTGATTAATCATGGCTGATTTAGGAGAAACATCCTTCGAGAAGTTCCGTATGTCGAGTGTTGAAGCATTAAAGTCGTGCCTCGCTGTGCAGAAGCAGTCAATCGATGACACTGTAGAAGAAGCTTCTTACGGCGACCTTCTGGCCTTTTCTTATTCGTATGAAAGGAGAATAGTCTATTAAGTGCCGTAACCACTGGGGGGCTGGGGGGCTGTAGCCCCCCCAATAATTTTCAAGGTGATTGAAAGAATGTTCACAGACTTTACGTACCGTCAGTTGCCTTAGAGCGTAAGAATATGTTCTGCTTGATATATTGAGAAGTCTATTATGTTATCCCGGTCT
>JAAAKL020001796.1:0-28986 GCA_010016065.2 Carybdea cf. marsupialis auct. non (Linnaeus, 1758)
AAGAAGCCGAAAATAATAAGAGCAGCTTGCCTAAAATAAAAACGACGATTTTTCAGGGGTGGTTGAGCCCCCACGTAGCATGTCTCAGTGGGGCTTGAGCCCCCACGTAGTCGGAGCCTATAAATTTAACCACTACATATCATTTGTTGAATAACTAGCATAAATAGACCTGACGTATCCTATTTTACGTCTGATGTACAAAATCTTTCGATTCAGTTCCTAAAGGATGAGAATTTATTATTCATAAAACAGTCAAATGCTACATTTAGCAAATGTTACTTAGTTGATATTAAGTGAAACGTTTTACTTAGCAAGGGTCCTCATCACATAGCGACGTAGACAAGGCCAAGAGTGGGTTGGAAGAGCCAGATCGTTGACAAAACACCAAGATGACTAGGAATCACCCGTGGTCGATTTTGAAATAGTGATGATGGACGGGAATGTCTGGAAAAATATAGTCAGGGGAACTCGCTCTAGTATGGTGAAGTATTTAGCTTAGCTATTCTAGTTGGCCTGGGTAAATAAATTACCACTCAAGTATGTAGACACTGCTATGGTTAAATAAGGCCAAGCATTCATTGTATCATGTTACAATTTCTATCATGGATTGCTACTGCCCATGTGATTTCAGTGCTTTTCATTCTTTCCTCAATAAACAAATCTCAAATCTTCACTTACTTAGTTTTAAACCAAGTTTCGTAGGTCCTCGACCTCCACGATTTTCTGCTTGCTTTATCCAGGAAGGTTTTGCACCCTTGAGACCAATAAATGCAACTGAGCTCCTGAACGATGGTCTGATATTTGACATACCAATCGATTTCTACAATGTACAAAATTTAGAGCTGTATTACAAAGTCAGGCGGATTATAAACATAAAATGATAGAAGAGGGAGACGTGGTCAAGGCACGGTGGTCATATGGCGCAGGAAAAGTCACGGTGTATGTAGGATGATGCACATCAAAAAGTTGCAACACATGGACAGTGGTGCTTTTTCTTGACAGATTGGGCAATAGTTGGCTTAACATCAATATTCCAACTTAAAGGGCAAGCAACAACACAAATGTTTTGAGCGAAAAAGCAAAAACTTCTGCGCAAGAATTGCCCCCCAAAAATTCAGCGACAAATGCATGGCCAATCTGGCAACAATGTAAGTAGATCGACATTCGGTGACCTGCTTTAAGCTACAGCTAAAAGATAAAAGTAACAGCTTCATATCAAAAATGCATAATGTAACTGGCTAGATGTATTTGTCTTCTCAAAGGGATATCTTAACTTTAAATCAGTTCTTGACGAAAACTTTGACCAACTAAAAAAAAAAGGTTTTCGGGCTGGAAATCGGAGCTCACTCAAGGTATCAGAACTATAGCTAATTTTTGAGTATTACGAATATAACCTGTCAAGTGGACAGATCAAAAGCTATCCACCCGGCCAAACGCTATATTTTTTGTCCCAAGTTGATGCAAGGGTCATGAAGCTCGCCCAGGTGTACCAATACGTCAAGAAATACTGTATAGGTATAAAAATCGAACGTTTCACCAGTTTCATTTCTTACCAGAGCTGCTATTCCAGTTTTATCTAACTTCTTGGAATATTCATCTTTACTTGACACACAAACAATCGACTTTTTTGGTAAGCTGTTAACAAATTTCTTGATCTTAAGACCCGATGTTGGATCGCTGTGGGAGTCAACGTTAAATGTTCTTATGATCTTCTTTCCCTTCAAAGCAACAAAGTTCAATCCTCTGCCGTTTGGACTCCGGTCTTGTCCTTGAATCTTAATCATACTATTGGTTTTTGCACATTGACCTCTAATTCCACGATCGCTGCATCCCGTAGATGTTATCTCAAGAGATAAACCTGAAGAAAGGAAAAATGCCTTTACTAAGTTAAGCAGATAAAAGACAATACGACTATTACCTGATACTTTCTTTTTTTGTTTGGAGGATACCTACTTGACGGACAATCTACAACTTAAAACTATTTTATGAAATAATACCAGTGAAAAGATTATTCAAGGCCATCGATGTGAAGTTAATCTGCCATCCTATATATTTTTTAACTTACATTGAAAAAACAAGTTCACATCCCTTTCACTGTGATTTGCTATATATTTTGAAGCCTATCAATTAGATTGCAAAATATCGTCCACAATTACATGTATACAACCGAGGACTGCCATGCCCTGTGTAGACCAGGAAACTAAGGGGTGTTTACCATCAGCTCACCACAGTCCGCTTGGAAAAACAACAACATGTGGTAGCTTGGATCCCGCGGTGGAACCCAGCGTTAATAATTTTCCTTTTTGAGATACTTCTTCACGTGCCTCTGTAAAATATTCTATTTCATATACATGAACATGCTTTTATAAAGGCCTTTATAATACATAAAAGAACAACAAACATCAAGAAAACCAAATACATTTGACAAAAGAAAATTATTAGTGACGCAAAAATTGAGTTTAGTAGTGTGTTTGCGAGAAAGTGCTTATATCTCTCGTTTAAAGTGCAGGTAAAAACTTTCTCGTTAATGTTGTTGGATAGGAGAGGTTATGCTTTCATCTGAAGCGTTACTCTAACGTTATTTATTGGCCTTTGTTACATTACATCGTGATAAATAGCAATGCACCGATTAGCATTATCAGCATTATTCCAGACGAGAATGTGTCTTCATCTCTCTTCACGTATGCTTTCAAATAACATGTTAGTTAAACATCAGATTTTTTTCTTCTACAGATTTTCTAACTCTATAGCATTGCGAAGTACGCATAGAAGACTTTAGAGAAGAAAAAGGCCAGATAGCATGGGGAAATCTTTTTCTATGTCATAATTAATTCCTGTAAGCCTAGCAACTAGAGATAATTATATGAAACTCAATGGATCACAGACTAGCATAAATGTAACAGCTTAGAGGTAAACATAGCCTACGATGCGCTTTGTCAATGTTGCATATTCACATGTGATAATAAAACTATGTATACAACCCTGGAAAAATGTTTTAACATATAGGATTCTGATCCATGCATGATCTAGATTTAAACACTACAAAAGTTAATTCTGTCAAATCAATAGAGGGCAGAGTATCTGTACAGCCTCAATATTATCAGAGGATTATAAATAGTTTTCCATTTCAATTACTGATGCTGTCAATCATTACTCTAAAACTCTCTCCGATATAAACAGAGCTTTCCAGCTCCGGAATTTTTCCATTTCTATACTAGATTTTTGTGATGTACGAGAAAGTTTTCTCCTGGCTGTGATCTTTTCTTGATGAAAAGCAGAAAAATATACGCATTTCAAGTTACTTATATCCTCTCGAATTACACCCTTTAAAGATGTGGCAGCTTTTATTCCAGAGGCATTCTTTTACTACCAGCTCTCTTCGCAGCTTGTGTTTTTCTTGATTAATGAGATCATTAGATTCATAATCTTTTCAGCCTACCAAATGAGCAAATTTCAAAAACAAAAAAAAGGGTGGGTACACGTTAAATCCTTCCTTTGCATATTCCATCCTGAGGATTTTGTATTCAGAGAAGAAGAAGAAGAACAAGAACAAGAACAAGAGAAGGAGAAGAAGAATAGAAGAAGAAGAAGAGGAGAAGAGGAGAAGAAGATGATGAAGAAGAAGATGATGAAGAAGAAGATGATGATGAAGAAGAAGAAGAGAAGAATAGAAGAAGAATAGAAGAAGAAGAGAAGAAGAAGAGAAGAAGAAGAGAAGAAGAGAAGAAAAAGAGAAGAAGAAAAAGGAGGAGAAGGAGAAGAAGAAGAAGAAGAAGATGAAGAAGGAGAAGCGAAATAGCAGAAGAAGAAGAGAAGAAGAAAATGTTAAACTTTAAAATAAGAAAACGTTTCCACGAAAGTCATTCAAAAAGAATACCTGCAGATTTGGGTGATTTCAATTTTATTGGCTTCCTTATAATGAGTGGTCGTGCTGCAATTAGAAAAAAAAGATTTATTCAAACAACTGGTAAGGCATTATGCATGACATTGCCTTTAGTTACAAATGGCTATTTCAAGACGAAACAGAGCACGTTGTCGCTCAACCCTTTAAAGCTAAAAGCCAAGAGATTAAGATTTCATATATCTCTAATGGAAGGTAGGAACGTTAGGGCTACAGTATGGGGTAGCCTCTATGAAAGGAAATTGGAGACAGAAACCACAAATGACTGTCTGAACAGCCCAACTAGGGTTATAGTGGCGAATCTTGGTTGATGGGTCAAAGCACCTTAATCCGAGTAAGAAATAAAATTATGTGTATTCAAGTTTCATACTTGTTATAGAATGATCGATACATTAAAAATGAATGCAGTCAGCATACATAAGAAAATGAGTTTAAATGACTCGACTTTGCATGTGTTCGACGGGCTAGAAGAGATAAGCAAATAGGGCACCTTATTGAAGGATCCTCAATGCTCAATGGAAGGTGGGGCAGAAAAGGGGGCCAAAGTGTTATGTACGCGATATAGTCACTATATTTAATGGACAACTTTGTGAAATTAATATTACTTGCATTACTGTTGGATGCATTTCTATTAAGAAATAGAAAAGGAAGATGTACTCACGAAGTGGTATGGGAGTTGGTTGGACCATCATGATGGGGATTGGCATTCCTAAAATTGCAAAAGATAAGCATGAGATAAATGCAATAGGCTTGTAAAATACCTATAAAAATCGGAAAATTAACAGACACGACAGAGAATGAAATAAAAGATTTAAAATTGCCTTCAGTATTCTAAAGTATGAAAATGAAATGTCTCTTATTTCCTAGTACATGCTCCTACATGTATTTCATTCCATTTTGTTGCGACGAACTTGAAGCTTAGGAGCAAAGCAGCCCTTTCTGTTCTTTGCCACAACCAGAACTCTTGTTTCATTTTGTTTACTTGACTTCCCTTCGTTTTTATTCGTAGAGCATGCCTACAGAGCAAGAAACAACGCCTTAAAATCTAAATACGGTAATGGCGAAAATACTGGGTCTTTCACCGCAAGCTTCGGGACTCAGAAATATCTGCTGCGCTATATTGAAGTGATTCTCTAATAGCGTTAAAGCTTACCGATTTGTGCCGTGAGTAATGCAGGGCCCTTTCCATTCTTCCTTATCACAGTTTGCACCCAACTGTAAGGGGCTCTTCCTTTAACTGCTACGACTGCAATTGATGACGTGGGTACCCACTTTATGGTTTTAGGTAGACCAAAATTTAGGAGCCTCTAAACATGGTGCCAAAAGAAAGAAGTCATTTAATAACATACTTGCATAACGCTAACATATTAGTAACTCGGACATGAAATTTTAAATAATTTTAGCCAGCTTACTATTTGATATAGAAGTCAAGGGTATTAATAGCTGCGCACCAAGTTTCTTAAAAACATAGGTGAGAAATAACGAGCCACTTTACTCCATCTTTCAATAACGACTTTCCATCTAAGTAAAAAGAAGCTGTGGTAAAGACGGCATGATCGATGTTCTTTTACATGTTTCAATTCGCGAACCATCCACTTTGAATTATCGTTCGGAAAAAATCAGCAGGTTCCAGAAAATGTTAAGAGATTGTAACTATATGGTCTAGGACAGTTTCTGACCACAGGATATTGACGTTTTATAAAAAGATATTATAGGAAGAGAAAACATGTCACTAATGGGATTCATACTCATGACCCACTCTTTCGAAGCGTGTGATCTGCCAGCTGAGGACGGTGAATCTCAATTATAATCCCCTATTTCTACAAACGTCACATTAGGTACCAATCCTCCAGTGGGGGACAACCATAATCAGGTATACACAGTTTTGGTCACAGACCTGTCCTGGTCCTGTGATTTGACCACTGAAGAACAGACACCCGGCCAGTTTATGTATTCAAAAGTCATTCAAAATTGAAAATTAGCATCGAAAAGACAGGATTAGAAATAATCAGATTTGAAATGATACTAGAGAACAGAGAATACGTCGCCAAGGGTATTGAACACGTGAATTATCGAATAACTGCATATGCTCTACCAAATGAAATTGGTGACCCATTGATAACATATTTTGTTTCTATAGTCGCCACATTAGCTACCAGTCTTACACAGGTGGGCCATGACGACCATATTTACATACTTTTGGTGACCAGCCTCTTTGCGCCATCCGTTCTATCGATCCGTACAGACTCTATTAAAAGTTGTTAAGTACCATCGGGGAAAAAATTTTGGCGGATAAAGGAATCCGCTTAATCGAGGGCAAATTGGTGAAATTAAATTTGTGCGGTTCACAAAAGAAGTTTTTTTTAGCGGGAACAAAGTTTGGCGGATTTCTACAAATCCGTCAAATCCGCCAAAATTAGTTCCCTTAAGGTATTATTTAAGTATACAATAGGATGTATCGATTCTGGTTTTGGAATCCCGAAGATGGTATACTTTCTTTCCTGTAATATCATTTGACAAGAAATATTATCAGTTAAAATCCTCTGTGCTTGACAATGTCTAAGTTACCATAACTTGTTCATTATAAAAAATTATATTTACTTGATTTCAAACGCCAGCACATGGAAACAGTCACTTTAATGCCAGATGGAACTAAGATACATTTAAAACTGTACAGATGATACATAAAATCATCATAAAGAAGGGTGTAGTATAGTATGACTTATCGTTACGCAAACTTCTTTCTAAATATTTCGTACAGTTTCTTTACACGAATTTTCTTTAATATCTAATGTGTAAATTACGGAGCTACGGACTTCAAAAGAAATCATTAAACGATTAACAAAGTACTTTCTTTGTATCGCATTCTCTACAAAGTAAAGTGTTTTGAAAAGTTTAATAACTTGGCATAACAATTTGCAATCGTCAGAGCCAAGGAACAAATGCTAACATTCACTAAAACTGCTAAGTTGACACATTTTGACGCAGATATTTTCAGCTGTCTTGGCTGAATGTGAGAATGATGAATAACATGTGTGTCGGGATTCTAGACTGGGCTTCAAAATCTTTCATTGGGGACAGTATGGCAAACTCATGAGGCCTATAACCACCTTAGTAGCATCACCGATGCACAGGAGGGTGCTTAGCTGCTTACCTTTGTCTTCGCTGGTATATTCCAGTTGCATCTGGATGCCATGACAATAATAGTACCATCAGGGTATGAAGCAACATTTCCAGAGGTTCCAAGGAATCGTCCAGTACGACTCAGTGCTACGTAATTAATTCCGTTAACTCCGAGTGCCCTTTCTCGTCCATTGATTTTAATGGACACTTTCCTGAGATTGCAGTTATTTCCTGGAGGTATGGGCCTATCACGACTCCCCTCTGAGTGAACATCGATCTTCACGGCTGTCCATAGAAATATAGATGACAATCACCGAAAAAAATTTACAACAAAATTAGTCTGTAATAGAAAGCTACATAATCGTATACGACAGTCAATACTAGTATTATAAGCTTTTGTCCAATATTTACTTTTGTAAAAGTTGTATCAGTCCTTACTTTTCTTCGTTGAGGCTACGCTGCTACGTCATAATGATATCATTCAAAGAACGGCCACAAGAACTTCTACATTTTATATTCTTCGTCGATGCAATGCGGAGGGAAAGTGATGACGTCACAAATCAAAAGTTTTGGAAATAGTAATATTTGACTACAGAGATATAAAGGCAACCCTATAATAGGCTGTTTTTCAAAATACCAAACCTGTAGTGTATATAGTGTTTTAACTAGAGGCACTTGAAATCTCTGGTCAAAACTCTCTTAATTTTCCTTGGATCCTTACGTTAGGATCCAGCACCAAATACCAAGGTTTTGGTAGAGAGATTTTAAACTTTGAAAGCTGATTTCTTGGTGTTGGAAAAGGGTATCACTTTCAATTTTGACCATTGACGTTCTCACTAATAGGGCAACATGAAAATTGAGTACTTTTTCCATAATTCAAACATTTCAAAATCGTGACGTCACACTTTCCCTCCGCATTAAAGATAGAGGGATGATAATGTGTATCAGTATTGGAATAAAAGACGACTGGAAGGCTGTAATGACTGCTGGCTTTAATGCCCACGTCTCTGCCTCGTATGTTAGGAAAGGGAAAATTCTTAAGGCTTACGCTGCGCACAGCTGTCAATATTTCCTGGCGCCTCTGTCCATCCTGATTTTTTGCAAGCTCCAAGGTACGTTTCTTTGCCATCCTACTCCTTAACGAAATATCTCTTCTGTTACCAATTGCAGTTTTAATTGAGCCAAGACGCTTTAAGGCCTTAACTTAGTCTACCAATTCCAAACCTACTCTTATCTTTACATTCGTTCAGTTCACCGCCATCCACTCTACGGTTTCTTGTATTATCTTGCCCATACAATGCTAGTTCGTGATCTTTTGAGCCACATATTGGCATGATGGTGTTCATCGTGTCCTATGTTCAATAAACAGACTAAGGTGTACCTATGTAAATACTCTTCTTATGAAATTTAGATCTGATTAGGACATTTGTAGATAAAGTTTTTACTCTTCACATTGGAGTCTTTAATTGCGACGTCGTAATGAACAACAGACACTGAAAGACGATCAGAGAGCCTTATTCCAGGGCCACATCATAAATCATTTCTACATCTTACTCCAATCCTCCTTCCTAGATCATGATGAAAAATGATGGAACTACACTTTAAATGAAAGGTATTAGTAAATATGAAATCTTACCGCCACTTGATGGAATCCTTGGCGTTCGTAAGGGTCTGATTGGGTTTGTCGATATCTTGGCACAAACATACTTCACATCAAGATACTTCTCCGTTCCACGGCATGGATCTCCGAATATCTTCGTTGTCGACATTAGCGAACATGCTGGTTTTCCGTGACATAAGTCTTTCACTTTGTCCATCGCCGTTTTGGATGCACAATTTGTAGTTTTGATGAAAGACGATTTGCATACATCTCTTGAAATCCTGCCATAAGCGGCAAATGTTATATAGATTGCTTTTCCAGCGGTGCATCTGAGCCTTCTTCTTCTGTTGTTGCAGATTTGTACTCCGATCTCACCGGTTGCTATAAGGGAAGTGAAAAGTAAAATATTTGTTGACAGTTGTGGCTACACTGATGTCACGCCTTTCTTCTACATCTGCAAAGAAGATTCATTATTTACAATAGTGGCGGATAGATCGGAGGTCAATCAGTATCGGTAGGAAAATTATTGTATAGTTGTGATTTGACATATATAATAAATGGTGCTGTAACCCTACATTTGACACCATGTCATGCCACTTCTTGCAGTCTTTCACAGCGTGAACAAGCTCCCATGGCCCGATCCATCACCTCATACATGACGATTCAAACAACAAAATAGAGGCTAAGTACTACGGTTGAGAAATGCTTCTTTACGTCTACAATTAACTCCGCGGCATCAGAAAGTTTGTTAATCAACCTCATTGCGATATCAAAACATGATACCCTTGTCTTGCTAATTACATTAGGCTAATATGCAATGCCATAGCGTTTATAAATTTAGGCTCCTTTACGAAACTTAAGATAGAATCAATGTCGGCATTTTGTAATTAATTGACCTCATTACCAAAAATCATCATGTGATCCTCAATTACTAAATTAGCATTTTTTCATGAACTTGAAGATTTTGCCACGCATGTCGACAATAGAGATTAGACAATCTACAAGCTTCTATAACACCTGAGTGCTAAAAATTGAAAAATTTCAAGCACAAAGTTGATAAGCAGATTGAAAGCAAGCAGAATAAAAGGAATTATATTGTTAGAAGATAATAAGAAAACTGCACATATTGAACATAGGTTAAAAGAGGTTGTTAATACTCCTAGAGAATAAAATAAACTCTATGATTATCAACAATTTTAACAGAAGTAGTATAGAAGAGAACCAGTTATTGTAATGGCAGGCCAATAATAACAAGACGTTACTTTCATCAGAGATCAGAAACAGTTCATTACAGTAGCAATCATCACTTTAAAACGTACGTCGTAATGGTATTTCCTTGATGGTTCTCAACACTACAGAAAGGGAGAAATATAGAAGACACATGAAAATGTGAGCAATTAAAATTGCAGTTCATTGAATCAACGACTACTAAATTTCGATTATTAACGAGAAATGATTGTAAGTACCAAAAAAATGCATAATTACAAACGACTTGATAATGATTGTGGAACTGTAATACGATAAGATGACAAATTTTAGATAGAGTAGCTATTGAAGTATAGTTGACAAATTTCTGCTCCTTAGGAAACCTTGTCATTTGATGCTGGTTCCTAATTTAGTTTTGACCAGAGATTTTTGAAATTCTAACGCCTCTGATTTAAAAGCAATATAAACTACAGGTCTGGTATTTTGGGAAAGAGCCAATTCCAGGGTTGCTTTAAGATCTCTGGAGTCAATCCTTGCTATTTCGAAAACTTTTGATTTGTGACGTCATCACTTTCCTCTCCATTATAATTGCTGACCACCCTTTTTATTAGTACATTAAGTGTACATAAGATGGAAGCTCTCTTTTAATAAATATTTAAAGGTATTTTAATCTTACAACAGCCTCTTCTTTACGAGTTCTCAAAGTAGACCAACATTGTAGAGTATTCAATGGAATAGTTTTTTCATATATATATACATATATGTGACGATTGATTGATTTTCCGAGACCATAACATTATTGTATGGCAATTTCTCGAAAATAACAATAAAGGCCTGAAATCAATATGGTGATTATACTAAAGATTAGACAAGAAATCAGGCTAAACAGAAAAGTAGCGAAATATTGTATAAAAAATCGTTGGTGACTTATATTTCGACTGGTCAAGCCAATCTTCCTTAGAGTACAAGTGTAATCAGTGTACTCTGAAGAAGACTGGCTTGACCAGTCGAAATATAACTCACCAACTATTCTTTATACAATTTAGTGCTACTTTTCTGTTTAGCCTGATTTCTTGTTTAATGTTTAGTATTTTGAACACCAGTCTATGTATCATTCTTTGATCCGAAACTGCGCTCAGCTTGGTACAGCCGTTTTGGATTCTCTTTTGCTAGCTTAAATTGGACTATTCTAAACATGTACATGGTATCAATTACTTACTGAATTGTGCGAAAATCGGGGTCGGTCCTTGTCCTGGTTGGTTCTGACCTTGCCTTATCCATCCTGGTTTTTGTTTCCCTTTAAATCCAAGAATGGCCAATGATGACCTAAAAGCTTTGGGGAATGGTTCTTTTCCTCCAATACTTGCCTAAGTGATAAGTAAGATAGTAATAGTTATTACTTAAGCAGCCGTGAGTACACCTGCAAACGGCAATTCAGAAATACGATCAAAGGTTGTGATAAGAAAGTGTATGCATTTATTCAAAACATCCCTAAAAGTTGTTTGTTCTTTAAAGTATATAACTAAATACATAACTAAGTGACAAAATAAAATATATTTGTTAGTGTTGCCACACTTTGAATTAATGACTGGAACATTAGCCAATTTCTGAACCGTACAAAAGGTTTCACAATTGTAAGATGTCTTCAAATTTGCGAAATAAGTAAATCTTTTCAACGGAATCCCTTCCATAGTTTTCACGATACCTGCCAGCTTATTTAAATTTACAAGGTATTTATATCAAGGTTCGGGTCACAGTTTAAGACTCACCAGTGCTGCATAAGCGTTTGGTTTTAGTTGGTACGTAAAAGCATCCTTCGACGCGACCATAACAATCTTGTTCATTGGTATACTATCAATGAACTGTGCCAGTTTGTCACCGCCAGTAGGATCCCCATGAGTGTCAAAGTTCTCTGACATTTCAAACTTGCCAGATGGATAATCAAAGTACGCTACATTGATTCCTCTTCTGTTAGGACTGTATTCCCTTCCGTTAACTTTGATACTTCCTTTCGTTTTACCGCAATTTTTACCCCTGTATGGTGCGTCACTGCAGCCAGTGCCCAATACTTGTATCTTCATGACTAAATATAGAAAGGGAAAACAAGTTGTTACAATGTCATACCTCCCTTGTTTATCAATGAAACGTGTTTCAACCCTCTACAATAATTAAAACGTTAATAAGATCATTGCTATGGATCAACATGTCATTATAGCGATTGCAAACAAAAGTATTTACGACTAGAAATTTACAAATCGCAATAACCGTATTTTATGATTACAGACAACACCTATATATAAACCGCAGATTAAACATGAACTAACTGCTACCTCTGAAGGAAAAATGCTCTAGTCATGTCAAGATATGAGTCATGGAGCAAGCGGCTGACGCAGAAATCCCTAGGAGCGGCACGCAAAAATGGAGGGCCTTGGACAGATGTTAACGGATGGTTCCAGATCTTGCTGTACATAATTTGAAACATATTACAACAAAATCGGAGGAAGTGCTTGAAACTATTAGACCCCATGACAATGTTATAATTGTTTCCAAAATAGATGACATCATACTTCTATCATTCCGTGCGAGGGCACATCCCAATGTAAAATGTAAAATCTTTCAAAGATACTAAGAATACTCATGTATTCATTGGCTACTAACACATTTATTCTTACATTGTCAGGTGTTTCAGTTTAGTACCACATCTATCCAATTTAAATTTTGATTGCTTCTCAGTTTTACGTTTTCTTATTCTTACATCGCAAAGCCTAGAAAGAATGCTTTAAGATATGCCGCAACACACATGCAAACTGCCCCGCATTTCAGGCTTTTATACTGTATACATCTTCGTGGTAATAAAGGCAGAGTTAACACAGCATTACAGCAGCAAGATATCATGCTACTGAATGATCGATTCTATAAGCTACACAAAGTCGTGGATAAATTCAAAATTAAAAACAGACATTTACTCCTTTACCTCTAAAACGTCTACTCAATATGGAAAAATCATGGGCCGTAGTCGAAGTCGGATAAGAGGAGCCATAAGGGCACCGGTTATCTATGGGTGCAAACAATAGAGGCATTTGAAATAAATGCAAATGCGTACCAAAATTTCCTCGCAGCTAAAATTCAGGTAATAAACTAATATAATTGGAAACCAGTTTGTGGCGAGGGTGATGATTCTGCCATACATTTAAGTTCGTCAATGTTGACAAAAAAGAGGAATTTATGTCAAAATGATTAATAATGACTTACCAATGCCTTTCCTGATATCTGGTTTTGAGGCTGAAAAGAAAAAAAGATCACAATGCTACATTCCAAGTAGAATTCAATAAATACATTCTGTGTTTGCCACTAAATCTGTCAAATAATATGTACACTCAGGCTACATTTTGGAAAATAAAAAAATGAAACGAAACAAAAATGTTTGGATGAAAAACTGGAAAAGTTAATAAACATTTCAGGTGAGTAAAATAAACTATAGATTTGCGTGGATAAAATAAAGCAAGAAGTCAAAGTTTGATCTTTGAAGAAAAGCAATAGCAGAAGGGATAAGAAATTAAGCCCCCCAAAATTGAACATGGCTTTCTACATTTCTGTCACACGCAAGTTATACATATTTCTGTTACACAAGTTATATAAATTTGAAAATGCCAATTTTTGTTTCAAACCAAAAGGAACCCATCATAGATGTTTTCATGGGAAGGGACAAATGAATGCTACGTAAACAAAAAACCCTTCAGAATCAGTAGCAGAGCAAGCATAATATTTAAAAAATAAAAAAACCCGGGAAACTGATAGTGTCACTACTTTTTGTCCGATTTTACGTCTTTCGTGAGTTTAATGAAGGTAATCCGTTTAGAATGGATGTCATCCCTCACCTTTAGTTGTTGCTTTCGGTGAGCGGAAGCAACTTCCAACGTCTTCTTTACCGAGTTGAAACGTTCTCGGGCAACCTTAATACCAACCAGAGGTGGAAATTACAATTTTTAATTGAGTGGGAGGTAATTATTTAGACATTTCTGAGTAATCATAATTGTAATTGAAATTCGAAATTCCATGTTCTTGTAATTGAAATTCGAAATTCCATGCTCTTGTAATTGAAATTCGAAAATTCCATTTTTTGCAATTGAAATTCGAAATTCCATGCTCTTGTAATTGAAATTCGAAAATTCCATTTTTTGTAATTGAAATTCGAAATTCCATGTTCTTGTAATTGAAATTCGAAAATTCCATTTTTTGTAATTGAAATTCGAAATTTCATGTTCTTGTAATTAAAATTAAAAGTTGAAAATTTCATATTCTTTTGATCAAGATAAACCGTTTTTTAAATTTCATGTCACTGTACTTGTACGAACGAGTCGAAATTATTAACACTATCATTACACATCGAGTTTAGGAGACCAAGGAAAAGCAAACGTATTTCTCAGCAAATACGTTCACAGATAGACACTTTGAAACGATAAATAACTTGAAGGTGGTTGTGAGGAAACAATGACAGTTAAAACATGCTACACTGGGTAGAAGCTTGAGCCAAATATGTATTTGAATGTATCCACCATTTAGTTGATGAAGAGCTCTTTAGTTATTCTAAAATCAGGTCAAACCACTCATTTAGATTACAGGACGGGAATGGAGAAAACAGTTAGCAAGCAGGATCCAAATGATGTAGGATAATTGTTATGGCAATGGCATAAAACACTCCTACAACCTCTTGACTTCGGTTTACGCAGTCGTAAAACTGTTTTTCTAATATTGCATTTCCTAGTTTTTTACTAAGCATCAAAATATTTACAAAATCAAAAATTGGAGCCTAAAATTTAGAGTGCCAGTACTTGTTTGATATAAAAATGTACCTATGTTCAAGGACATCCCAGATATTTTATGTAAAGAAATTTAGTACAATCCTTTGAAATTGGTTTTAAGAATATCTTTATTGGCTATGTAAATCAGAGACGATACTTCATACCATGTTCTCATATCATCTAACAGCTAGTATCTTATTGCAAAGCATGCGACCAGGTGGGTTCACGTCTGCATACATCTAAACTAGACTGAACGTCTCGACATTTGATCGTTGATGCTTTTTAAAAAAGTGGAGGAACAAAGTTTACGTCTAATGGAAGATATCGTGCGGAAAACATTGTGCGTCAAAGACAGTGCCATGCTAAGAGTGCCATAATTTCACGTTACCAATTGCAGACATTATTCAAACAACTATCAAGAGCAATATATATATATATATATTTGCACGGGCTAGTAAGATCAGATGAAAAGAGACTTCTTTCGAATACTCTCATCTTCACCCCTTAATATGTTGGCAGCAGTTCAGATGCTCCGAATCTTCTATATCTGATCTTGTATTCTCAGGAAATTTTCCAAACACATTACATATGCTAGGGTCAAACTTAATGTTGGAAAACATTTCCCAGCTAAGCAGTGACAACAATTTTACATTGAAAAATTTATACTCTCCACACGTGGTTTAAAGCAGTTTACATTCATTAATCATTATTTGTGCATCTTAGATAGCACTTTCAGACCTTAAAGGTAAAATTAAGAAACTTTAGACAAAAGTAACTGTCACATTGCCACCCCTTGTGGTCTGTTTGTAACCAAGGACATAAAAGGGTCAAGGCTGATGTCACGATGTCAGATACAACTGACTTAGGTTGTGTAGAGAGTAGCGATAAAAGGTTGTAATCCTGCATATCTCTACGATATCTGTTATTTTAAAACCCCTTAAAATACTGTAGTCGTTGGATAAAACGATGACTTGATAATTAGATGTAAACGATATTTGCTTTAAAGCAAACTAAGCATCAACAATAAATAGTTATCCAAAAGAATTAGTTTATTCGGAAACCGAGAGTCGCTATTCATAGGGCTTGCATCTGGATATACCTCTACATCAAAGGGACTGTCTACATGAAGTATGCTACCAGAGTGAGAGATTCAAGGAGAAGTAAAGGAAGCAAAAATAAGGCAATTTTAAGGAAGCAAGAACTATGCTTCCCTTGACAATAGAACATTAAAGACTAAAGATGTCATACCTATTACAATTGGTCTCCTTCGAATTTTCAATTTGCGTAATGTTTGTGGAACAAAATAAGGTCTCCTATTCGGTTTTCTAATAGGTCTTCTTATCGGTCTTCTACCAACTTTAAGACCTGGTCTCACTGCTGGTCTTACTTTGGGCCTTTTCCTAGGTCTCTTTCGAGGTCTCCTGCCAATTTTGATAGCACCCGGTCTTATTGCTGGTCTTACCTTAGGCCTTTTCCTAGGTCTTCTTCCAGGTCTTCTTCCAATTTTAATACCTGGTCGTACTGCCGGTCTTGTCTTAGGCCTCCTTCCAGGTCTCTTACGAGGTCTCTTACCAATCTTAATACCAGAACTTACTACTGGTCTAACTTTTGGCCTTCTACTAGGTCTCTTTCGTGGTCTCTTACGAATTTTGATACCAGGACTAATTGCAGGTCTAATTCTAGGCCTCCTCTTTGGTTTTCTTCCAGGACGCCCAGGCCTTTTTCCTGGTCTCCTAACTGGTCTTCTCCCTGGTCTACGTCCTGGTCTTCTCCCTGGTCTACGTCCTGGTTTTCTACTTGGTCGCCTGGGCTTCTTCCCAGGTTTTCCATATACGACCTTTGGTAATACTGGCATCTTTCCAGGTCTGCGTCCTGGTCTACGTCCAGGTCTTCTCCCAGGTTTTCTTCCTGGCCTTCGTCCAGGTTTTCTTCCCGGGAGCCTGGGTTTTTGTCGTGGTCTTTTTCCTGGTAGTGTGGAAATAATTTTTGGTAATACTGGCATCTTTCCTGGTCGTCCTGGTCTACGTCCAGGTCTACGTCCAGGTCTACGTCCGGGTCTACGTCCGGGTCTACGTCCAGGTCTACGTCCTGGTCTGCGTCCTGGCCTTCGTCCAGGTTTTCTTACCGGGCGTCTGGGTATTTTCACGGGTCTTTTTCTTCCTGGTAGGCGAGTAATGACTTTTGGTACTACTGGCATCTTTCCAGGTCTACGTCCTGGTCTACGTCCGGGTCTTCTCCCTGGTCTACGTACTGGTCTGCGTCCTGGTCTTCTGCCCGGTCTACGTCCTGGTTTTCTGTTTGGTCGCCTGGGCTTTCTCCCAGGTTTTCCATACACGACCTTTGGTAATACTGGCATCTTTCCAGGTCTGCGACCTGTTCTACGTCCGGGTCTTCTCCCTGGTTTTCTTCCTGGCCTTCTGCCTGGTCGGCGTCCTGGCCTTCGTCCAGGTTTTCTTCCTGGGCGCCTGGGTTTTTGTTTTGGTCTTTTTCCTGGTAGTGTGGAAATAATTTTTGGTAATACTGGCATCTTTCCTGGTCGGCCTGGTCTACGTCCTGGTCTGCGCCCTGGTCTGCGTCCTGGTCTGCGTCCTGGTCTGCGTCCTGGTCTACGTCCGGGTCTACGTCCTGGTCTACGCCCTGGTCTACGTCCTGGTCTACGTCCGGGTCTACGTCCTGGTCTACGTCCTGGTCTGCGTCCTGGTCTGCGTCCTGGTCTGCGTCCTGGTCTACGTCCTGGTCTACGTCCTGGTTTGCGTCCTGGTCTTCTGCTTGGTCGCCTGGGTTTCTTCCCGGGTTTTCCATAAATGACTTTTGGTAACACTGGCATCTTTCCTGGTCTACGTCCTGGTCTGCGTCCTGGTCTGCGTCCTGGTCTACGCCCCGGTCTCTTTCCCGGTCTTCTCCCTGGTCTCCTACCAGGTCTTCTCCCAGGCCTCTTTCCAGGTCTTTTTTTAGGCATTTTGATTTTAATTGGTCCTTTCTTAAGAAAATCAGGGATGTAGCCAGGCATAGGTTTGGGCTTTTGTGCTGGACGTATTGGTCTTTTTTGTACTGGCCGTCTCCCTGGTCTTTTACCTGGCTTTCGTCCAGGCCTTCTCCCTGGTCTTCTTCCTGGCCGTCTCCCTGGTCTTCTTCCTGGCCTTCTCCCTGGTCTTCTCCCAGGTTTTCTCCCAGGTCTTCTTCCAGGTTTTTTCCCAGGTCTTCTCACAGGTTTTCGTCCAGGTCTTCTCACGGGTCTTCGTCCAGGTCTTCGTCCAGGTCTTTTCCCAGGCCTTCCCACTGGCCTACGTCCTGGCTTTCTGCCAGGTACTGTAACTGGTAGTCTAGGACTTGTCTGGGGTAATACTGGTCGTTTACTAGGTTTTTGCCCTGGTTTTTTTCCAGGTTTAAGTCCTGGTCTTCTCCCAGGTCTTCGTCCTGGTCTTCTCCCAGGTCTTCGTCCTGGCCTTCTCCCAGGTCTTCTCCCTGGTCTTCTTCCAGGTTTTCTCCCAGGTCTTCTCCCAGGCTTTCTTCCAGGTCTTCGTCCTGGCCTCCTCCCAGGTCTTTTTACAGGTCTTCTCCCTGGTTTTCTCCCAGGTCTTCTTCCAGGTCTTCTCCCAGGTCTTCGTCCCGGCCTCTTCCCAGGTCTTCGTCCGGGCCTTCTCCCAGGTCTTCTTCCGGGTTTTCTCCCAGGTCTTCTTCCAGGTCTTCTCCCAGGTCTTCTTCCAGGTCTTTTCCCAGGTCTTCGTCCTGGTCTTCTCCCTGGTCGTCGTATTTTCTTTGGTCTTTTGCAGACTTTCTTCCCTGGTTTCCCGACCTTAACGACCTGCACAGTTGGCTTGGGCCGCTTTGGACGCTTAACCACTGTAAGAGAGGAATTCAATACTTTTTTGTTAATATACGCGCAAAGTGGAAAGTATAATAACGTTGGTTACTGGAGTCTGTGTTTGTAAAGTCATTATCATTAGTTTTCCAAATTTAAGGATAGCTGTTCCTTTCTGACACCCTTGCCTATATTTTTTCAAAAATCTAAATGAGACAAACGGAAATGCAGTTGGAGTCAGTTTCAGTTCATTTTAACAACAGTAACACGTACGAACCCTCCCCTCCCCCACAATACTTCATTGTATATATGGAGTACGTAATAGTGGATAATTTCATCAAATATGTTACTGAAAACATAAGGCTACCAGCATTCCCAAGTTTGGTAAATTTATAGTTTATACAAACGTGCGAGCATTCTAAACAATAAGGTAAGGCATTTTTTAAACAAATTGGAGTGAAAGAGGGGTATACTGTAAAACAGTTGTAACATAACAAGCAGAATCCCTGTTTCTTTGAACGGCTACATTACATCTTCATACTTTCCTGGGATTGAATGGAACACTATCATGTTAATATTTAAGATGGCTACTTCTCAAATGTTTAGAGAGGGATCATTATCGAAACTATTGATTCTAAACTGTATTTTATCAATATTCCGGTTGCTTAACTCAGTTCTGACTGCTTCAATCCATGGCAGTGTTTTTGAAACATCAGTTAGACATCAATTAGAACGCTAATTTAAATTCAAATTCCGTTTGTGTTGATGCATGCTTGGAATTTTCCTCTGCAGGGTGAAAGCTATTACATTGATAAGAAAAATAGTAGTGAATCTGTACAAGTTAGGCCAAGGTATATAAAAGCAATTCCTTTTAAAGCTTGCCTTCTGACATTTACGGAGTACTCTGTTTTAAACCTGCTCAAGTACCAATAAAGTTCCCTTGGTAACCTCGTGTATGAATCAAATCAGTATTATGATAATTTAAAACTGTGCCTGCTTCCCTCATTTCCCGCTCGAACGCATCTCAATTATCCCATTGCTCCAAATACTTCCCGCTCCCGATGCAAATTAGCAGTGATAGTTGTATTTGCGGTTATGAAACACGGCTATGAATATATCTTGTCGAAGCTGTGCTACATAACCCGCCCCCGATGAGCTCCCTAGCTTCACACCCCTGATTTGATCCAGAAGAATCTCCATCTTTGTACAAAGCGTGCCTGTTGCATATGTCCCATAAAAGAGCTCCCATAAGGCGGTTACTACCGGAGCTGCAAAAGTTACCAGGTCATTATTATTCCTGAATTGGAAATTACCTGACACCTATCACTACCCCCAAAAGAGCATTTTAATAAATTGTTCTTCTTACGAGGAGTTTTATTGAAGCAATAATTGAAGAGTTGTGAAATAACATGTACTAGTGCACGTTTAATTAGGAGCAGAACATTCATTACATCTTCTGTACATAGATCAATCTTCATTGCATCAGTTCTGAAGCATTCCTGGTCAAGTCCTTAATTCCAAAAAAATTGTAGCACAGTGGCAGAACCTTCTAAGACGTTATCAAGACAAAATGTCACGTCATGAGGAATAGTAAGTGCTACGACTTTTCCCAAGGTACAGTATAATATGAACTTAAGATTTCTTTGCTGCAAGGAACATTTTTGACATGTGAATACAAAACATGTGCTACTAGTAAATAAATTCAAAACTTTTACAAATGAACTACTTAAGATCACTGGAGAAACTGCGTGCAGAAACCAATTTTAATAGAGCTGAGAGAATTTACACGTTTTACACTTTAATAAGTTCTCTTTTATATTATAAAATTAGAGGTTTTGTAAAAAAAAAATAACTGAAAAAAATGAAAGTGACGAGAATCACCTCAACCAACTATAATCAAACAAAGTGTCTGTTTTTGATTGTTACTCTGGTTAACTTATACAATATAGTAAAATTATCAGTAAGTGAACTTGTGAAAGCTCATGACCAAGCGCGTAGCAGTAAATATAATCAAAATATATTGAAATATAACCTAGAATAAAATTCACAAACTTTCAGATTCGAAAAGATTTGAAAGTTATTTTGAAATAGATTTCCCTCTGCCAAAACAACACCGCGATGCCTTACAAGGTTAAATATAACTAAACTTTACCCTTATTCCTGACCTACACGAATTACTTTATGATGAAAATTCAAGCTTCGATTTGCAAGCAATGGTTCAATTTCATTAAATATGGAAAGTAACAGTACTCACGTATCTCTGGCTTTCCTGTTATTTCTGCGAAAAAAAGAAAAAAAGGTTCCCACTTTTTAATTAATGAATAACAAGAGTTTACGAACAAGATATTGCCAAGCTGCATATCCATACGACTGACACTTTTGTTTTTACATACCTATTACAGGATACACACGGACACACGTCTACAACTTGCAGCCCCATGCTATTCTAATCTTGCCGTTTAAGCCTTACTTCCAAAGATTAACAGTTCATTTACAGAAAAAGAAGTCACAGAAAGATCTTAGAATACCTTCCATATTTACAAAATTCTGTCAAAACACAGCCTATTTATGCCATCTGCCCTATGTTAACACAGAAAATGAAACAAGTTCGAGTTACAAAAGTTAGTTACCTTCTTTTCTCTCTTGACAAACTCTTGATTGTCTGCAAAGATGAGCGCCAACTTTGCTGCCGGGACCCAAGTCTAAATAAGATTGATCATTGCAAAATATATATGTAAACGGTAACTGATAAACCCTATAAATCTATTAGCAAATGTAAATAGTCAGGCTTCAGGTAAAAATGTTTGATTGAGAAATAGGATAATTTAAACGCTTAGGTAACGAGAGTTGTAAGGAGGCAAGTAAGTTGCCCCTTAATTGTGCTTAACAAAATATCAGTAGCTTGTTAATTAGTTGTGATTTTTATATCTAGAGCTGCGTAAAACTTTAGTTTACGAATCAGAGAGACGGATACCGTCTCGTCCGTGCAGTAGCTACAAGGTTACCGGATAGTGACCATAATATAAGTACCTCCCTTTCATACGAAATCTTGTGCCTTAAATCATTAGCAAATTATTCCCGGAACAAATTAAACTTTAAAATTTTGTTGTTTTGAATTGATGGTAGGTTTATGTTTGAATTGTTGGAATAAAATAAAATAAAATATCAAAGCTTTTCAAATAATGTACAGGCTTGAATAAGTTTTGAAGCTGGCTTTTATACACTTAGGTGCCATAGTATATGTCTATCCTTTTGTGACGAAAACTTAAGCACATGAATTTTTAATGCCTTAGCATCACCACTGCAGAAATCCAGTACATCATAATAAACAATAATCATTAGATAGTTTACCACAAAAAGGGATTATCGAGGCGAATTTATATATAACTAAAGGAAATGTCATTGACTTGCAGTTAAGTGAGAAACTAATTTTAGGGATAAATTGCATTTCTTTAATTGTTGCCCAGAATTCAAAGGCAGCTGTATATTAAAATAAAACACGGAAAAATGATAGTAATAAATTAATATGAAATAAAGTAATGAAATACATTGAGGTTTAAATTCCCTTTAAAAAACAAAAGTCGCCTCCCTTTCAGCTTAGCTGGCATCTCAGTATGATAAAACATGGAAACGAGGCAGCTAGCTAAAACGGTACACTTGCAGGTACGTAAAGAGGCATATGACAAAACGTGTTGCCATCGATTGAACAAAGTAAACATCTTGCAGCCACTCAGACAAGCAGATCATTAAAAAATTATTGCCATTTAAAAACAAATATGGCGTCTGATAGCTGCGATGATTAAAGCGAGGAAGGCCTGCTAATCATGCTTTTATGATATATGACTATTGATCTTCATTTTAACCAGTTTATTGCAAGCTTTTGAAGCTTGGGATCAAAATTGACTTTAGTTTCAAGCTACGAATAGTTACTGACAATAAGTCCCGTGTGTCATAAGATTAAGTATTGTTTTTCAGCGATATTACATTATATTATATTGTCATAGTGTTACACGTGATAACAAATCTTACCTCTGAGAAGGCTCATTTCCAAGGATGGTAATATCAGTGGAACATCATCGTAATCATGTTGATGACAATAATCGTCATTACCACCACTGAGAGTCGTTGTTTGTTCTACATCATACTTCTTTCCTAAACCAATGACGTGCAAAACAGTCTTCGGGCGTCGCAAGCGACTTCCAATTTTCTTCAATACAGTCTTTTTAGTAGGGGATTTGGATTGCAGTATCATAAAAACTACTTTATTCGCAGGGCTTCTGCCTTTTTTTAGAACAGCAGTTGCTGCCTTATAAGCGGGGATGATTGATGGAGATCCAAACTCTGGCTTGACAGCATCAAGAAGTTGCCGGAGGGTTTCTGGGCACGTATACTTTTTGTTGACACTGTAAACTTTCGCTCCCGCTTTAGTGGATCCAACTGTGATGATTGAGATTTCACTTCCTTGAATTACAAACATTCGAGCAATGTTGAAGACAAATCTCTTAACCAAATTCACACTTGGTGGTTGGCTGACATCGATAATGAATACCACTCTCGAAGGCTTGATTGCTGGTGACGAAAGTACGGAGGCATAGATACAGACATGGTTTCACAGAACTGATGTGCAATTACGCTGCAAGTGGCAGTTATCTATTTCTTTCTTATTTCTACGTTTTAAAAATTTCTGTGCTTCCTAAAGTCCTAACTATCGGATTGATGCCTCCTTCTTTCAGAGGAATGTGGCACTTATAATGCCTCAGACTACATTATCAACTGCATAGATATTAATTTATGTCTATCATATTCGTTTACCTATATCAAAGTATCTTGAGCTAAAATATTTTCTCGCAAACGTTGGATATAATTTTCTAGTAACTGAGTACTCCAATATTAACTCTAATAATATATGTTCTTTATATAGGGTAATTCAGTCAGCTAGACAATTTAAATGCTTTCAAGAGATAATAACACGAAACTTTTTTAAAAGGAAAATTCTTTAAAAGAAACTAGTTATAGAAATAGAAGAAAAAAATTATATCATGATCATTATTGGCAGAATTGCGACCATCGTGACAGCCATTGACATGGCACCGTTACGAGAAGGACTCTCTAATCAACTCTACACAAGCATAATCCAGCCCTTTACTTTTTAACAGCATTCTACAATTACAGTTTTCTCTCACACCCTGCCCTCCTTAACGTTCGTATTTCAGATTCATAAATGAAATTTTTTAAAAAAATCAGGTTTTTATGCATGAAATAGCACTTCTATTCTTTCTTACTCAAAGTCCAGCCTCAATGTATGTAAAATGTTGAAGTATATAAATTTGAATGAATCACCTCCAGAATCCTTTCTGAGAACTTAAGTGTCATTTGTTAACGAAAGGAGACAAAGGGTTCAACAATCCACCAATTTTCTTTGCCAAAAAAACCCAAGCTTGATTATAATGATTTATGAAAATCGAAGCACAAATTGTTGTAGAGGACGTAGTTGGTCTAAATTCTATAAACAATTCCAACCAAAACCCTCTTAATTTGTCGAAAGACAACATAAGTATACTAAAACTTGAAATACGATAGTGCTGAGTTTTCTACTAATGAAAATTACATAATCTGAAAGCAAACCGCTGCATACACGAAAACGTGAAAGCGCGTAAAATTTATGGTAGATAAATTCAGAGAAAGCAAGATATTATTCGCTTACTAACTGTTTCACTTCTTCAAGCGAGGCATACATGAACGAGTGTTGCATTTAAGTACACAAGACGTCGTCCGTTTCGACCGGATTAATCGAACTATCGAGTTCGAACCTATTTCATATGCACTGCATAATTCGACATCATAATATACGCATCAATCAGATCAAATGTTCTATATTTTATTTTTATCAAAAAAGACCTCGAACTCTTCCACTTTCATTGTTCCTGTAATAAAACTAATCTGTGTTAATAGTATTACTCCACAAGTTGTTAACAACCTTACATCGTTCAACATTTAGTGACTGGACTTTACAGCCGCAGATTTTTAAAGAGAAAGTGAAATGTAGACAAAAGTAATATTCTTACCATCGTAAGAGTACGAAGTGATTGTTTTCTCCCAATTCCATGACGTTGCCATTTGTTGAGATAGTGCAGGAAACATCTCCAGGACTGCAAAAGAGACATAAATGATACTTGACTCTCAACAAAAATATTACTATAAAACGTATTATGCCGAATTTTTGTAAAGAATTTTACAGAAGTAATCTTGGATACAGATGTAGCCACAACATGAAGATAAGGTAGTCTACAAAGTCAAACATGGCAATATTACGATGGATTGGAAACAGGAAGGAAACCTTAGGAATCAAAGCTACTATAGAAATGCTACAAGAACGCAAGCTAAACTTTTAAACTATTCTGATCAATCTTGATATAGCTAGTTAAAAATTCTGCTCACTGTGATAAGTAGAAGAACCATTGCCAATTACTATTGCCCAGTGGTCCTTGATTTTACTCTTAAGTTTTTTACACTGGGGTTGTCGATAAACTGGCAGGGTATCTTAAAGCTACATATTTTGTCTACTCCAAGACCACCCAACATGCTCCGTCTTTTTACTCCTGATTATTGAGCTCTAGCACCCAAAATTTGTAGCCATAAAATGAAGAAAACCGCCAAAAATAAAGTAAGTGCACATAAAAAGCCAAAGTGCTCACCCGTGAGGCTACTAAATTGAAACTGTGATGCCCCTAGGCTATTTCAAAGCCGACTTGAATTGCCCAACTTATAAACAAACTGCATGACGCGTCTTGTAACAAGACACTTGCCTGATATGTATCTGGAAGCAAATAATAAACCATATGTATAACTATACATAATATGGACTTACTTTGAGCTCCTCCTTCAACTTTAGGACTGCTTGGATCAGTGCCTCCTGATGTTGTTGGAATGATAACTCCCAAAGTCTTACCACCATTCTTGGTAAACGGATTGATTATGCCTCCAGCAATATTCAAGGCAATATTTCTAGAAACTTTTTCTCCTCCAGATTTTTTCTCCCTGCGTAGAAGCAATACCTTCCTTCAATAGTGATAAAGTTAAGTAAACCCTCTTAATTAGCATACCATAGCATTAGCCCTCTTAATTAGCATACCATAGCATTAGCCCTCTTAATTAGCATACCATAGCATTAGCCTCCTTAACTAGCATACCATTTTGGTGAGCAAAAAAGTCCTATGGATTATGACGCATGCCTGTAGCTAAACATTTGAGAACACAACAGGGACGCAACGGGTGAAAGTATCAAATTCTATATGTGACCCAGATTAACTGTTTTGCGGATACAGGGTTGCCCCGGCAGAAAAATATGCCCGCAAGTCTTTAGTTAACTACTGCTAACAGCCATCATGTTATATTACAACCAAAAGTGTTCTATGCGCTACACGCTATCTAGGTGACGCAAACTAAACAAAGTCTTGGCTCTTTAAGGATGTGGAGGTATCACGTGATCTTTGTATTGTATGTTATACGCATATACTTAGAACTCTATAGAAATGCAGCCATTGCCTTGTATTCATGAGAATTAGCCTCAAGTTTGGTACTTATGAAACACAGAGCTGATGAGGTCTCAAAGTTCATTTATGGCAGTAGACAGAGAACTGCATGAGGCTGAAGAGGGCAGAAAATTGCAAACGAGGAGACAGCAATCCTAGGAAGGGAGAGAGGGTACCATTTTCCAGTTTTGCGGGCAGGAAGGAACATGAAACACCCTGGAACGTCTCTATTTCACTGTTACTACCAACTGTCATTTTCTGTCGACAACAACTCTGTAACGTGCTGCAAACTGTAGAACGTCCTTAACCAGCTAGTCATTATCTTCGTTGCATTTACTTGTAATTTAATACCACAATCAACAGGTACTTAGATACAGATGTGCCTGAATATGCATCTGTAATAACCTTGATGTGTTTGTATTCATCAAAGTTTGTCGCCATTTATGTTTTCCGGAAATCTGAGATTACACAGATTCTAAGAGATGATAAAATGCGTCCAAACAACAGCTTTGTTCGGCTTTTTTAAGCAGCACGAACCGATTGATTCAAATTGAATTTTGTAACTGCATTCACATCATTTGCTGAACTTCAAGAAAAACCCTTTGCCCGAAATTAAATGTTATCCATGCTCTTATGGTTTGCCTTAAAAGGGAATGATGGCGTACGTTTCTTAAAATATACTTGCCAGTTTCTTTGTGACTCTATATCAAAGAATTCAACATGTTTTCCTTTGTTAACTTCTCTGGGAGCTATACCAAGCCTGTTTCTATTCTTGCTGTTCCTTATGACTAGACAACTGATGATGTGTCGATCAAAAGGACTTAAGGCATTCTTCTCGCATATGGAGAAGTAGTTTGACTATTAAAGTCAATACTGGGGCGTTACGTCTCCTTTAGACATACCATCTGACCAACTTATATAGGTTTTGACTCTCCCATTTCCCTCGAATGGTCTAGCAACCTCCCCACCCCACCACCCCCCGCCCTTGACTCTGATGATGAAATATCGTCAAAGCTCCTTAATGTTGGGGTCAAACCTGGATCGATTGTTTTGCAACGCCCAGACTACACTTCAAGATGCAGTAAACATCAATGAACGTCAGAATCTTCTAAATATCAATAAAGCAGGAAACCATACCTCTCACCCAGACTTTTCGGGGCATCCTTCGCACAGACATCTACTTTGACTTTAACTTCAACCTTTGGCTTTACATTTTCTATACTTGTAGATTCAGATCCTGGTCCACCTGAGTGTGGGGATGGCTTTACTACGGTTACTTTAATTTTGATGACTGGCTTCACAGGTTTGCTGCCAGAGCCTGTAATAAAAGGGAGATATTTCTTCTTAATACTACGAGCTAGTTATGAAGAGTGACTTAAACAAAACAAAGCCTACGATTTTACGTTTATGCATAAGTTACGTCTGGAACTGATCAAGAGTCTATTCTTCGGATAGGTGCTCCTTGACACAAACTATAACTAATTCCATTTAGAAAGAAATCTAAAATACTTTACTCCACCCCGCCGTCTCTCCGACTGGGAAGAACATAAGACAATATGACTGAAAATATACCCAAGCCTTAATTTACAGCGGATCTGTGGTGACTGGCTACCGAGTTAAGAAATTGAAAGATAGAGCAGGATTCCCAACTTGTTCATTACATGAAATTTGCTGCTAATCTCAGTTATTTTTGGTAAACTACACTAAGCGTCCATAACTTTATTCCTAACATGGATATGCTTCCTATCAGTACTTGAATACTTGCGATGAGGTTAGGAAGCACTTTCGTCACACAAGAGTTGACAAATCGAGGCTGTTTCCACAAGACTCATCTTTGGAAATGGCGCCATTTCCCATTATCAGTCCTCGCCCTCTACTCTATGTCTATCAAGAGGGATGGCAGGCATTCGACTCAACTAAATGAAAAATGGCACAAATAGTTTTCATCTCCCCTAACTATTAACAGTAATTATCGTCTTCTATCTAACATCTTTAGCCTCTGTCGCTCTATTGTCTCCATGGCATTTAGTCGATGTTGGGGAAACAGTGCAGGAGTAAGTATTTACTACCTCAATAATACGCAAAGCCTTCAGTTTCTTAAAAGCACTTGAATTTTCAAAATCGACAGAACCCTTGGAAAAATCCAGTTATTCTCAGAAACACCATGAATCAAAATGATCAGAAAGATTGCTTTTGTAAAGAAGGTTATGTTACCATTAAAAGATGTGCTATGGAAAGGGGATTTAACATCTCAAAGCTTCTTACCTTTGGAACCACCTCCTCCAATAACATCAGTGCCTCCTGCACATCTTGGTGGAGTTCCACTTGCTCCACCTCTATTACCTTCCCCATTATCTGGCTTTAGTGGTCCTCCTGGCTTACCGAAGTCAGGTATTCCACTCTGCTCATCAGGAATACTGCAGACTGAAATGGTAATCGTGATTTCAGCGAATCCAAGTCCAAGGTCGGTAGGCTTCACTTCGGTAGGCTTCGGTGGGCCATTTATTGCTATAGTTGAAACAAAAAGATATTAAGTTGTGAATTGGTTACATCAGGAATATAATACAGCTTTCGAGTTGTGATATCTACATATGAATTCTTCGTTTAAAAAGGACCGCGGTACTCTCAAGCTGTAGCGTATATAGGGAGGGGGCCATTATGGCATGTCCTCCTCGTAAAACAATGAAAATAAGATTGACAAATGTTGGGTTGTAGGAGTTGCGACCACAACCATCATACAGCAAAAGAAAAGCAAATTTTCCGCTCGAACAGAAAGATGATTGTTCGCCATAAGTAAGTAGGTAATTTTGTATACATTGGCAGGAAGTGATAATTGTCAGATAATAGCTTTTAATGACCTTCTTAGTGGTCAAGTGTTCACCTTGCTGTTAGAACACAATAACACAACCACAAATCGATGTCTTCTTTTCCTTGCTTGCCCCCCCCCCCCTCCCCCCCCCCCCCCCCCACTGCCCCCCCCCCCCCCCCCCCCCCCCCCGTGCGCGGTGGGTTTGTTATCG
>JAAAKL020001797.1:0-10446 GCA_010016065.2 Carybdea cf. marsupialis auct. non (Linnaeus, 1758)
ATCATCATCGTCGTCATCATCATCATCATCATCATCATCATCATCATCATCATCATCATCATCATCATCATCATCATCATAATTCCTCAAATTAACTCCACACTCGGACTTATATGAATGCCTTGCTGCGCAGACATGTCTTTCGCGTGCGCGGTGTACACAAAAACCATACGTTTATTGAAAGTTATGTACACAACTCAATGCATGAAATCGTCAGAACTTGGGTATATAAATAATTGTGAATGCTGCACTGATAGCAGATAGGAAAGGTTAAGATTCGTATAAATAGAAGCAGAAGCGATTATGTTTGAGTGTTGTGAAGTGGTGCTCTCTTTTTATGTATAGTATTGACAAAGGTTGATTTTGTTTGTTTCCTATCTTCAAATCTACTTGAAGCTGCTGTAGGTAGGTTATTCAGCGACCCTTAATGGCCTGTCAATTTTTAGATCTCACATCTGTTTGGTCCCGAAGATGTTGAAGCTGTGACAATAGACTATCATTGTTATTGTGAATGGACATAGCACGAAATGTAGCACGTTATATACAAATTGGTTTCGCTATTTTGTGCAGTCTGTTGATAAGAAAACTTAGTCGGACAGATCTGAAACCGCAGGATTCATTCAAATCACATCTCGGACCACTGAAAGCGATGAAGACTGAAAAGGCGTCCGGTTTGCATCTGACTTTCTTTGGAAAGTATATAATGATCCAACGAATACTCATGTAACTCAGATATCAGAAAGCTGGTGAACCCGGTCAGTCAAATTGTCTTTCGATTGTAAGAGTTGATAAAACTTTTAACTCTGGGGCGGCAGCGAATTGGAACAGTTTGAGCATGGTTCTTACAGACCGTCGGGAAATTTCGTTTAGCATTTTAAGCCGGAAAAGCTCAGGATATTCATTTTTAGAGTCGGTAAAATGTTTAGAAGTATTACAAATATATTTTATTGTAAGAAAATGTGATTGTGTGTAAAAAAAATTAATCGTGGGCTGTTGATGGTATAAAAATGCATATTTATATTTATGATTGATATCAATTCCATTGGAGGAAACATGGCTATCTATCAGAACATTTTTAGCTATAGATTTAACAATCAGGATAACCACTATTTCATATAGATATTGATTGTAATTAACTTAACATTACAAAATAGCCTTTACTATAGAGAAATGGCTCAGTTGGCAAACAGGATGGATTTGTTAAATCTCCTAAACATTCGTATGGAGCAAAGACATCGTGCGAACCACCTATCGTAACATGAAGTTCGCCAGTGAGTTTCCTAAAATTGTTATAGGTTGACTCCATGTGGTCGTTAGAGTAGCGAATAATCATGCCTGAAAATAGCATACATCACCCAGAAATGTGCACAATTAATATATCAGAAAGCTGTTGATACATGGTGTCCAGTCCATGAATGTGCATCACCCAGAAGCTCCAAGAGCACCTACGGCTCAGTTACGTTGACAAAGCTGTTTTTACCATTTCTTCCCAATCGAACAATTGCGTATTTCAGGTGTTCTTAAAAATATGTATAGAAAGGAAACGATGCATAGGAGTGATCCTATTTAATGACTACGGAGAGTGTTGCATGTTATGCCCAGTATTCCGTACAAAAATTTGATCCTGCTGGGTTTGATTTTTACTCTAGAGCTGTGTTAAGCCTGTGTACCGAGTGCTACAGTGCCAAGAGGAAGAGCTGGCTCATACAATATCAAATATGTCCGATGGTTGGCGCTTTGAGCAGGTAAGATATCTTAGTACCTTTGGGGTTTTTTAAACTATGATTGGTTTGCCATTGGCCCCGTACACCGGAAGCCCTGAGCCGCGGGTTATTAGCAAAAGAAGGTCAATTTAGCATTCAAAAATGTGAAATAGGGTGACAGATGTATCAATATTAAAACTTTGGTGTTGTGGTACATTGAAAATTTCTGCCCAATAATTAACTGACCAGCGTATTGATAACATGGAGAAAGGAATTGTGAACCTCCTAGTGTTGTAATCCAATTAAATGGTATGTAGTTACGTTATCAATCTTTGTTCAGGTGGGCACTACTCCTGGGAACACTGGAAAGCTATTTATCTTTTATTTTTGCCCCTGGAACTCCCGAGACTGGTGCCAAAAGTGGAGGTTTGAAAAAATCTGGTGGAATTTTCTGAAGTAGTGGGCGGACTTTGCGTTGGAGGTTCTTCATAATTTCTGTCGTTTGTATAAATTCTGCTATAGTTATATAGCCTGTTTATAGTATTATTTGCTGACTTTTACTCAAAGATCTTATGAAAGTTCTTGAACTATGCTGGAATTCACCTCGTAAAAAGTGGCCACGCAAATTTTGTATATATATATATATACTCCATTTGCATCAGAATTAGGTTGCACTTCAAATACTTGCACGGGGATATTTGTGTGCTGCTTTGAATTTGTGCATCCATGACAGACGTATTTTGATTTGGTGAAATGATGCGTTCATACGAAGGAAACAAGATATATCGAAAAAGTCCTTCAATTGGATTTGTAGTGTAGCAACTCTAAAGATAGTTATCAAGTAAAGCTATGTATATTTTGAACATTGATAAAGTATTTTTGGATTATGACCCGAAAAAAAGAAATGTAGCTCATTGTATTGTTATGTTTGTTTGGATGCAACTGTTTTGGTTTCCTTGCTACTATTTTGTATGTTTTCATGTCACAGTATTGTTTGTTTTCATGACTGCGAATTTCCAAACAAGGTTATCGTCGTAAGATCTTTGGGATCATTTGCGGTGGAAAAAATTAAGCGAAGGCTAGAAAACGGTAAAAGAGACTTGTTGATTATCGATTGACAATTTTCAAGCAACTTTTATTTGCTACATCTTGTTTTTACAACAAAATAAAGGGAGGTAATGTTTAACTGTGATAGCCTTACTAACAATTATCAGTTTATCAAAAACAAATCAGTGTTACCTTAACTATAAATTTAATTGATTAAATTTTCATAAAACTTAGGCAGGCAAGTGTAGGCAATAAAATATATAACGTCACTAATGGACTCAAATCTATTTCCAGCTGAAAACTCTAAAAACGTTTTTTCATGAATATGTGTTTGAAGGGGGGCGGGTGCGAGTATTGGACACCAGAGAATTCAGATAGGGGGTATGTGTGTAATTATTGACAATAGGAATTACGTAGGAAAACGCAAATCGGTCAAACAGGAATTGGTTTGCATAGAATTGTTGTTTGGTGTGACTGAGTTCCCTAATAAATTGCCAGCTTCCTAAAGTATAATTAATAGAATAATCTGGAAGTGTGGTTTTGCGTACCCTTTGCGGTATTTACAACAAATTCGAATGCAATGCTAGAAAGTTATTCGAATAAAGATAATGCCTAAAAAGAACATTTTTGTGTTTTTACGTTCATAAATACGATTACACTGAATAGACATAACCTCTAACCTTGTAGATTATACCTAGCCGTATTATCGCGCTTATATGTAAACTCGACTTAATGAACGAAGGAGGAAATAGTAGGTCTAATAAGATGTAGGGTTTGGGAAAAGCTAGATATTCAAAAGTAGGAACCTCGTTTATTATGCAGGTAAGAGTTCGGAGTACTCGATCAAGTTCCTACTATACAAATGAAGGTGCTTCCTTTAATACCCGCCCATGTGGATAAACGAAACTTTTGTGGCCTTGAAGGTATGGTTGAAAAATGGTAGTAGATGAAGACAAAGTTTGCAGACCTTTGGAATCGTTTTCAAACGGTTAAGCTAAGTGGCATCTCAACATAGCCTTTTTGCATGACGGGGCAGATGTACGATCGACTTTAATAGCCCTGTTTAGTTGCTTCTTTATGTTGAACTAACTCATAACCAAGTCCCGAATATTACTGGGTTTTCGTTCAGTAATCGGCGTCATTATCCATGATCTTTTTCTCCCACGTTAAGGGCTACTGTAATATTTTAACGGCTGACTTTCAAGAGGGAAGAGAGTGGTTCCTTAGAAGTCCTAAGAACTACCTCACTGTTGAAGGAAATATAGCCGATTGTAGTGAATACAGTAAAGAATGGGCTGTTTCCCGTTGGCCTCCCTCCCCGGTGATTACGCTTCTGCATTCGCAAGTATGTGGTGGATCTATGAATTAAGTCACCGAACCACTTACAGACGTAATGAGCCCGATAAATTGAAGTTATAATAGGCAATACTGCAGCCGAGCTGCGTGACTAAGCATTCTTCAGTTGATGCCCCATGAACTATTTGTATTTAAGATATACAAAGAAACTTTTCATTGCCTTTATATGTATGGTACGTATGTGCGACTCAATATGGGCTGCACCATTGGGTATTTAGGCAAGGGAGTCTTCTGGGAGTAATATGTGATAAAAAAAATTAACCAAATAAACCAAACCAAATAAAACTAAAAATTAACCAAATAAATGGAAATCGAAAACATGCTTATGCGTGTATTTAACCATTAAAGAAAGGTACAAGACATTTCATGCCTTAATAAAGTCTTGGTTTCGAGTACAGAATAATTAGATATTGAATGTTAATCTTCTGGAACTCCAGTTTATCTAAAATGTTGGTGCCTTTGTTCGGTTCTATAGCTGATTGTACATCAACCCAGAGTATCTGTCTTTCAATCTTTGACTGTCAAATCCAACGACATAGGTTTTGTTCTGCGCAATTCTAGTTTTTCTATCGCCAGCGCTTTGGCTGCTAATTTCGTTTGTACTTCCGTTCACCATGCCGTGGGGGAGATTTTAATGAAAATGTCGGAACTTTTGATTTGACTTCGAATGTTTCACGTTTCACTCTACGAAGGACGCCGCAAAAGCGTACATCTTCAGTCAGTGTCCAAGGAAATAACTAGTACAGATGTTGTGAAGTCAAGTAAAAACATCCCGACGTTAAGCAGCCTCTATTTTGAACTTAAAAGAACAAGCATAATTTGTCTATAACTGTACACGGATATAGAAGTTACAGTCGATGTAACAGAGGCGTACCTTGAGCTTGTGCTAATGCGGTTTAGCACTGCACTGTTTTTAAAATATCCTTGTCTTTGTAAAGATAAATTGTGTATTTCAAGTCCATCGAGGAGGATAAACGGTGGTTCCAGGCAGCTCTATTAGACAGATTGCCAATTTTATCATAACGTTTACATTTCAATTTGTCCCCTCATTTTTTAGCTACTTAGCATTGGTAGCAATTACAATTACGGCCCAGAGGATCAAGCTGAGTATCTCTGTGTTGTGTCCAAAGACGTAGCTGATACAGGTGTTGCATCGGGAGTTGGTGACTCTCAGCAATCCGATCGATCACATTCCAACAAGGTATGCAGATGTGGTTTGTTTGGTATTGGTACGTGTAACAATGGAGTTGTTGTAGTCTCCCAGTTGGGTGTGTACTTTACCGTTTAGACCAAACAGTTAATTCTCGAAAGGCCTTTTAATCGTAATATAGTGTTTAATTGCAGGCGAATTGTATTAGTCAAAACATCAGGTTACAATTATGTATATACTAGTTTGTGTATCCTTTAGGCAACGGGTATACGTCCTTCAAGTAACGGTTGTGACCCTGGAAGTAATAGCTGTGCACCTCAAGTGAGATTAAGCCCACCCAAAGTAAGCCCCTTCACCAATAAGGCGTCTCCCCTATTTGTATCAGATAGTGGGAGTCTTGTATAACTTAGAGGAATGTAATGTATACAAATCTTTCCGGTGCAGAAGCTACCCAGTACTGTGTAACCTCGGGCATACTGTCTTACCCTTATACCAGCACCGGGCACATTTGTTTAGTGAAGCAACTCAAAACAGGAGCTTAACCACCGAGCTTTGATAAGTCATTATAGTACCCCAAAGGATGCTACAATACGGTACCTGAGGCTTTGGTGCACACGTGTTCAACTGCAATTATGATTTACTGATCTTATGGATGAATTGCTAAATTTACCAAACAACTTCTTTATACTGTGCTATTTAATGATATGGCAAAGGAACTGCACTCAGTAGAAGTCCTATGGAATCTACTGTTGCTTATTGATGTTAACCAAAGATTTCCTTGTATATTTAATCGATTTCCTTCTGTTGTTAAGAAAAGGTGAATATTTGTATGACTTTTTGTAGACAAAAGCAATAACTGTGAAAGTTACACCTTTGCAAAGTTTTATCGAGTAACTGATGCGTTCAAAAGTTATCCAGAATTTTTTAATGGTAAACGAAGATGTAATTGTTCGATCCCTTTATTTTTTGATACGCAACGTATTAGTCTACTCGAACGGAAAACATTGGTTTTTCAAAACCTTTCTATCCTCCTTATACAACTAGGCTCATATTTGCCCAAAGGGATGCCAAGATGATCTGCTTCAGTTATGAGATCATCTGTTTTGTCAGTTCTGCCTTGTCTTTCAACCACCACTATTACATTCTGTGTTATCCGTTTTCGTTCTTCGTCCGTGCGTAATTTGTGTCCTTTTGCTTTGCTCCTTTCTTTATTTGTTGTTCGCGTACTTCTTATGCCCATTTTTCCTCCTTTAACAAGCTTGGAAGGTCCCAGCGTAATTTTGATTTCATCGACTTCTTTTAGGTATTTCAGCTAAGAGGTGGACGAAATTGACGGATAATTGAATGGCTTCTGCTCACAACCTAGCTCCGTGCAGTTTGTGGCATCTACAGCAACAGGGCCTAGTGGAATAGGCCAGCGCGCGGTCAGCTGACGTAACTGATCGAGTTTGATGTGTGGCTCATTGTACTCTTTGACGAATTTTTTCAGTAGTAGCCAATAGCATGAAATGTGAACAAGCGTCAGGATTAGTAACTGAAGCCAGCTGACATGTCGCCATGAAGGCATGATTCATGAAATCAGAAAAGAATACTGCATCGAAATAGGAGTTACTATATTCAACCCGTCGATGTCCTTAAGCAAACAACTAACAATAATTTTATTTCGTTATGATACTAAGAATGCTTTAACCGTACCACGTGCTGGACTAAAGTCAAGAGAGCCATTTGACTATTACCCCTTCACTCCAGCACTTTAACACTTTAAAAAAGGTGCAATCTGTTCCAAATATTCCGAACTGTTTTCAGCTCGTATTATAACTTCAGCCGCATCATGCTCCATTAGTCGGTGAAAGTAATTACAAGGCGAAGAATTGGGTCTTTTACTTACGACGTCACGATACATCGTAAGATATAAGTTCCGTTGCTGCTAAACGCCGAATAGCTGGGACAGAACGTCGGGATTTTTTTTATCCAACATTGGAACTACTTTTGTACTTTATTGCCCTTTCTTTTTACTTGGTGACATGTAAATTAGCAGTAAAAGGGTTTGATTTTGTAATGAAGCGTCTAGCGTATTGGATAATATCAAGTGACGTCACATTAGTTAAAAGTTAATTTTTAAAATGGTACAAGAATTTAGAATACAAGCAGAAACGCCATCATTTGCTGCTTTTACCTTTAAACTCACGGATTCACGTATCGTGCTGTTGATGTGCATTTTATTTTGGCAATAGAATGATAACGTGACTACAGGAGAAATAGAATTACTGCCATCGTAAAATGGCCGACGAACGGGACATGAGGAGATCTATTAAGAAGGAGAATATGTGAAGATTTGTAACAACTCTCTTGAGAAGTAAGTGGGCCTGGGCTTGAAGCGGTTTTTGATAATTCAAGAGAGAGAATAACTAATTAGAACACTGATCGCATTCATGTATTTCTGTTTTAAGTAACAAAGTGTTTGTTATTGCTCTTTCACTCATTCTGCAGATGTTCCCAATCATGTCAATTTTCTTATTTTAAGCATGTGCCCGATCACTCATTACAGCTCTCCGTGTGTTTTTTTACGCTTATAGCGTGATAGTTGTTGACACTTCCACCATTAGGGTATGCTCTGATCAATCTAAGTTCACAACGTGTAGAATCACTTATAACGTTCCCGGATCCAGTGTCAACTAACCCTGCAACTGGAATCTCCCGCCTACGGTATTTGTTAATGTGGTTAATATGCTACCATTGTAGCACCAAACCCGCTGTTTCTATTCCAGTCATCTTGTAGTAAGGTATCATGTTATAGGGTCGATGGTTGGGAAATCAGTAACTATGGCACGGTCCTTGCAGTAGGAAGTAGCGATGGTGAGGGGTGTATAGTTTTAATTTCTGCCTCGAAACGTCTTACTCCCCAAGCTGATTATACACTGTAGCGAAGTTTGTTCGTGGTAATCAGATGAGCCTATATGAACTAACTATGGTTTCTGAACAACAGTGTTCGAGAGGAATTTGGCCCATCAATACATAATCGAAACGTCAACGGAATCATGGCAGCAGCGAAGATGAAGGAAAGTGAGCATATTGTTAATACAGTCCTCATTTGTTTTACCACCAGTCATGTCTATCACAAAATTTCGTTTTTGGCGATTTTATACCGTTGAAGTCAAATGCTACCAATGATTTCGGCCGTCTTTTGTCTGTGGCCTGTTTAGCTACCGATGTACATAAGCACATCATCATTTTCTTTCAATTTCATCTTCATTTACACAGTTCTGTTTTTTTAACCATTAGAAGTAAAACAGTATCTTAGGCGTTTCAAATTTGGAAGCGAGATTGAAATTTAGAATCATTGCCTCTACCTTGCGTAATTCAGAATGAGCAATCTCTACTTCCGATGATCGGTAATAAAGGAGGGGGAACATAATCAGTATTTGACACTATGTTGTTTTTAAAATCATTTTTCTACCGAATGCAGCACGTCAGGGCACATGCGCACGGGAGCTGAGCACACTGAAACGACTAAAAACAAACATTCATCAAGAATGATGGACCATATTTGGGCAAAACGTTCTTAGTATATGCCGCAGTACCGCTGTTCGGTTACTGTACTTAAGAAAATCCTAACTTGGAACTGCCAATTTTCAATTCATAAGAATACTTAACAAATATAATTAGGGCAGAAAAATGCCGTTCGAAATGGAAATGATCACATATGCGTTTGTGTCAGGGTACTAGTTGACCTTGGGGACAGTTTGAAAGTCATGACTGGCAATCTAGTTCAGATGCATGGAATAACGTTGATTGTCTCGACTTACCTTTAGGTTCTACGAACGTGATATGTCACTATTCTCTAGTATATTTATCACTCGCATGCACGTTCATACTCCCTTTACTTTTATCTCGATTCTTTCCTTCTGAGGTTTAAATTATAGCATAGCCTGTTTATTGCAGTCGTATAACAATCTCTTGGCACGGTCCACCCATCACGACTATGGTAATAGACAGGCATATGACTATCAAATTTGACATATTCACTTGAATTATTGATATTTTGCCCCTCCTAATGTTGTTTCTGTGATGGAGATACGAGATGGCAGTTCTCTTGTTTCTACCATAACATCGGTGTACACAGGGATAATGATGTGCAGTTGAAATCATGATATCTGAGTCAGCGAACCACACTGTTTTCATGCCAGGGATTCATGGCGTAGTCACAAGCGCGGCAAATATCAGTTTTCTAATCTGACAATAATGTAAAGCATGAAAACGTGTTAAACGAGCACAATCTGTATTTTACAGTATGGAGTCTACGCAGATGGTGCGATGCATAAATTTTACCTGATGGCAGTTGCAATGCTTTATTAATCTTTCTTTTATGTGGGCTTACCAGCTCCCGAACAGTGCCATTCTGAAGTTCCTGGGAAGGAGGAAGAGCCAGCTGTTAATTTTCCTTTGTCAACTGAACCTTGCAATTCATTGGCTGAGAGCTTGTGCCCCAGCCGTCACATGTTTTATATCTATGAATCCAGTGAGAAATTTGAGTCAGACAGATGTATTGTCACATGATAAAGGCGCCTATCACATCCTCATGTTCAATATGATAACAGAATGTTATTAATGTACACTCATTGTTATACATTATTGTTTGAAAATTAAGTCAATGCTGCTTTTGTGGTCTATTGGTACTAGAATTCCTTTGCAAAGAGATGCCCAAGATTCTATCCGAACAGATTTTGCCAATTTTCACGCAGTTGTAACTACCAGCCATCTTGCGGAATACCTATACAACACGTGAGCAGAAATTATTCTGGAGGCCAAACGCTATCTAGTCAAGGGGCGTTTCTATACATCAATTCCACAATTAGTTAGCGTATTTTGTGCAATGACTGACGATGTAGTGTACTTTCAATATCGGGACAATTCTTCAGGAGCCTATGATCAAGAGACTGCCCGCCCCTCCCATGAACATGAAAGAGGAGCGTTCTTCTTGCTTACGAATTCTGGTAGCTGTCGAAGACGCGGATTTTCACTAGACGGTTTTCCGGATGATAGTCTTTAAGAGTTAGCGACAATATCTATGACAATTATAGGAAGTGACACGTGGTAAAACATCTGACGATCGTTGTTCGCTCGATGAGAAGTAAAACTATTTTCTACCATCGGACAAGCACTGTCGCGAAGTCACGTATCGACACCAAT
>JAAAKL020001797.1:10546-28985 GCA_010016065.2 Carybdea cf. marsupialis auct. non (Linnaeus, 1758)
TTGTTCGCTCGATGAGAAGTAAAACTATTTTCTACCATCGGACAAGCACTGTCGCGAAGTCACGTATCGACACCAATATCATCTAGTGGATATTCGTTTCAAGTGTAACAACAGGGATTCAAGAATGCGCATTTGCTGTCGATAATTTGGTTGCATTTGTCGGTGTCGCGAGGTAACCACTCTTGTTTTTGCCCGTGAAGAGGCTAAGTTCGAGGAGCTGGTTATTCAAGGATGCACACTCTTGAACTCAACTGAAAACATCTACTAAAAAGTACTATCAGTTGAATCCTTCCGTTGATGACGTGTATTTCTTACGTTGGACAATTCCTATATCAGTTTTATTGTCAATACCCGTGGCATAATAAAGACTGCTGCAGTTGTAGTATTGTAGATTTTTTACTTGAGTTGTTTATCTATCTTTTTTCTGTTAGTTCGTCTTTTATTGTGACTCGGAGAGATGAGGACACCTGATATAAGGTGTCAACGAAAGTCAAAGTTTGTCTGTGTTACTGCCTAAGATGATAACTTGCACGATGTCACTATAACTTGCTAGGCTGAAGGCCATTTTCCTAGCAGATCAGGTAATTTCCAGTACTAAGATAGGGCCTTCAAAATGCATTGTGAATTAAGTGCAATATTAATTCGAATAAGTGTATAAAAGTTGTTCAGCCTTGTGGCCCCCACTAGCTTCCGCCTGTTCTTTCTTCTCCGCTTTCCCTTTGCCCGTGTTTCCATTGTCTTATTTATGTTATTTGTATCACAAGGTAGGAAAGCTGTTGTGTGCCGTTTCCTTTAATGCGTTCGGGTACAGGTGCCACTTCGGTGCAAAAGTTGCTTATCCTGTTACTTTGCTTCTCGCACACTTCCTTTCCTCTCAATGCCTCGTAGATATGTTTTTCTCAACAACTCGTGTAATAGGATCTAAGCCGGGTATGTCGCGCGAATTGGTGTAAGGTGTAGAATGACTGGCATCAAATCTGTGAGAAACAGTTTCATCAACAAAATATATGGGTTGATCTTAAAGCTAGCCTTATCCATTTCTGATTGTGTCAAGAGGCAGGTAATAAGCATTTTGTACACATATGGTCAAGTGTTCACCGAACAATCGGTAAATAATTCTACATCGTCAATTGTCGTATGCTCCAAATGCCTGCACCCACACATACATGGCTATTCTTTTTTATATTTCCCTGCTCCTGATTCTATATTTATTGTTTTAATGAAGTTAAAGTTAATATATCATACCATAAAATTTCATGAATTATATCGAAACTAATATTAGCGCTAAAATTTGAGTTCTTTGCGCTAGTTGTTTTGTGTCGCAACCACTCCAAAGGATATTCAAGCACAGATGAGGTCGAGCTGCAGTGTCCCGCGCCCATCAGTTTACGTTGTACTACTTTCCAAACACTTGTCAGCCCAAGCTGCGAGGATCCTCGATTCGTAAATATCTGTTATACCCCTTCGGGTACAGAAAGGAATATGGTAGATTTTGCAACATATTCATGTTGGTTAGTTGCTTGCTTGTTAGTGGTAACACTAGGAAATGATGATAATCAAATGTCAAGGAATAGGCTAAGATCGATAGTGCAAAGTAATACGTACAGAGTCGTAGTTTTTGCTAATTAGCAACAGATGTCCTGTGAACGTGCGATAGAAGTATAATCCAAGCTCGAATCCAACTTGTTTCGATTTTTGCATTTATTCTCATGGGCAAAAGCAATCTTGAAACCAGTATTTTAAGTTAGATGTCTTGAAAAGATTCCAGTGAAATAGATTTTGTTAACATTCGTATCCAAATTTTGTTCTGACATGAAACTGATAACGCAAGTTGCATGGAGAAATGCTCAATAAAATGACATTCAGATCGACTTTCCCTCTTCTTGACCAATTTATACAATTATGATGGCCATGGGCGCTTACCGAAGGAGTGGTAGTACTCGTTGACCCAACTATTGCTGTGAAGCTTCATTACCGGTATCCTTAGCAGGTAATTTGCTTACTAACATGAGGGCGGGCTCTCAATCTCGTTACTAGGGGACGGAGGTTGCTACAGTTAATTACAATTGTCGTTCGGATGGTGTTGAAGCAACTGCTTTAGTATATCAATCAGCTTCTTAAGTCACAGCCATGTTTTTAATCATTCTCTTTTACTAGAATGCCCTTGTCACAATTTTTGAGCGATCTTTCATGCCCACCTTGTTGTGAAGGGTCCGATCAGAGGAACAACATATAACAAGCCATGAGGTTAGAAACTATATACATATATTGAAAATTGAACTTGCTCCTTACATCTCAGGTCATCACAACTTCTCATCACAACTATATAGGTTCCAACTTATACCGTGACAAAGCATGACTAATTACAATTCTTCTTTTAAAATACAACAATAGTTATTAAAGTAGACTCTATACTTTACAACACACCTGTTCCTGGTATTACTTGAACAATAAGATCCATGTGCCTACCATTTACTTCCAGGACCATCAGATTTTCTGGAAATAACCAAAAAAATTAAATCTCCCAAATGACTATCCACCTATATAAACAATGAGCCCCTTGTTTCAAGATCAGTGTGTTTACTATTACCATATTTCCAAACCATGTTTTACTGTTTGACATGTAAATCAATATTGTTTTTTTCACAGCTGTAAGTAGTCACGACTGTCAGTAAATACAATTCACTTCGTCATCATTTTTCATCATTTACCTTTTTCATGCCCACACGATCACTCATTGACGAGCTTGCTTATTTATTGACTAAATCGCTCATTTATCCGCTCACGTCACCGACCTGTTACCCATTCAATTCAGTACCTACTCATTCCATCTATCCATCTCTCAATCAATCAATGTAATATCCGTAACACTCGTTAAACTTCCATGTCTTTGCCTCTGTTGTCGAAAGGTGTCAAATCCTGTCCGAGTGCTAAAAGTAGACAGCTTTTAGGCACATTTTCACTGTAGAACACAGAAATTATGAAGATTATACCGTTGTGAAACAGAGGAAGGTTATCATAGAGGATTGTGCAATTGAGAAAGTTTTAGGAATAAGCAATCATCAAGAGTTCCGCTTCCATACAATTTGATTGGGAAATAGACTGTAAAATCTGAAGCCCCTTGTGAAGGAAAACCTACTTTCGTTCACTGACATCTTTACAAACTGAATAATATTTTTTTTTCGAAAAATATTACTCATTCTGGTATACAATGGATACGATAACCTCATCGTTACCAGAAATGGGCAGAAAGCTGCCAGTACAACTTGTTCTGTTTTTATTTTTGTATAAAAAGACACTCGATACTTTGGGGGTTGTACTTTAGTTTCGAAAAGATACGAGAGGAATGGGAGATATGTCACTACCAGGACTCGAACCCGACATCCACGAATTCATGGCATGTTGAAACTTTCAAAGTGAATCTCGAAGATATTCTTCTCGACCATCATGAAACTATATTTATTGATATGTTGGGATAGATATTAGAGAAATGTAAAATTATGTGGCCAACGGCATTCGAACCCGTGACCCACGCATTCGCGGTGTGATCTCTACCAACGAAGCTACAATCCATGACAAATACTTTTACGTTTTTACTAAACTTCGGTGAAAATGGAACAAAGCACTCAAGACACTTGCCACATGAAAGGCATGTGCGTTTATGGTATTATTTGTTTTCTAGACCTCTCCGCTTAGCAGAAGAGGTCTGACATGCAAATCTTTAAAATACTCGTTTTCAAACTTAACAATATTTTGGAACGACGGTTAGAGAAACTTGCATAGTCCAGAATTGCCCTCAAGATAGAAGAATGAGGGTGAAGTTGACATTCAGAGGTAAATCTTTTCGTAGTGGTTGTAGGAGGTTCAAACATCTTTTATATGAGAGCATGGTCTTAAACTGTTGTGAAGCACGAGGATCTTAATAGGGTACCTTCAATTATTGGTTTGTGCCCCTTAAAACCCCATTTAGGCAGCCAGACGCACTCAACAACATGGCAGTTATGTAGCACATTATATGGCGTACACGGTAAATTATATAGAGGGGAATGGGGGACATGTGCATTGTTACCAAAGGAATTGGACACTTGTTTATTGGCAATGTTTACTATACTTGTGTTCTGGTTGCAGGAATAGCAGAGTCATCCAGTCTTGCTTATCAGTATCATTAAGCATGCTAGAAAATTTATATTATTTATGCATCTTTGTATAGGAAGGCAGACATTTGCGGGGGAGGGAGGGGCGGTGGTGTTGGCGGTGGTCATGGTGGTTGTAGTTATGAAGAAATCTATAGAGAAATTAAAGTAAGTTTGTGTAAGTGTCCTGCCACCTCAGTTTCGATGCTGAAATATTTCTAAAAGCAGCAGCAACAACGAGTTTGGTGATGTTTACATCAAGGTTCAATGCACACCTTCCGATTCAGGATACACTGCGGTTTTGTTTGCATAGGGAATCATTTCAAGTCAAGTGGTTCTAAGAGTTTACTCATTACAGTAAAGTAAAACAAGATATCGTGTAGGTGAAATCGGATAGCAATGCAATACTTTCTAATATGGAGAAGTTTGAAATTATTTTCGTAATTTATCCTGCGACAAATGAATGAGAAATTGTTGGCCTATTGTCAAAATTTGTAATAGGCACGAATATTAGCACAGACCTCATCAACATTGGATACGTTACTATTGTAGCGAGAGGAAGGATTCGAAAAGAAACTAAAGGTTAATTAAAGTCCATAACAGATGTTCCTACATACTTTTAAATGAATAGTTCTTGTGAAAAGAACGGAATCAGGCTAGTTTTTGTAGTTTTCAGACTTAAAGGATTGTGCCATCATTTATTCATTCAGTTAATATATAGATTTACAAACGCTTGCGTTTTCACATCCAACTGACCTATATTCACATTCATATGGTTTACTGACACATATTCACTTGTATTAATATAACCACGAATCTGCAAGCTCATACTGCTAGTACTAGAAGTCTCAAAATGGATCAGCTCAGAACACAAAGAATTGTAACTATAGTCTGAACGTATCTGAGGTAGTCAGCATTTCAACTTAAAAGGTGTACTTTTTTCTGTAAATAGATTGAAAGAGAATCAGATAAGCACAAACACAGGCTCAGTCTTCCCTTGACTTCTTACAACTAGACTTCGCAAAAGCCTCATGCTACTGGATGCTTAGTTTATATATGATGAACATCCATGGATACCTTGTAACCGACGCACTGAGTTTGTAACCAAATCGAGCCTCAAGGTCATAGAAATGAAGTGCTTATCAAAATTATCTCGTAGATTCATTAGGGAACATATGAAGTTCTCCTAAATTGTATAGGGCAGTTTTAATTTCAGAAGGGCTAAGATCAGTGAATTTGATTGTCCTGCATTAGCTATTATCAAATTGAATTAGCGTAACATAATTTTGGAAAGAGGAAAACGCATTTTGCCACTTTGTCCAAGCTACAAGGGAGGCGCCAAAGCCGTGCTATTGAATTAGCAGCCTACGCAACATTTTTGCTGTAAGTTCATTGTTGATCTCTAGAGTAGGTAACAAGAGCGCATTGTATTGATACATATGTTCTCAATATCTTATTGCTCAACAAAGTAATTAGATCAGGACCAAAATTTTGCTAGGATTTGTGAAATTATAGAGTGAAAAACTCTACGAGGTGTGCCAACTATTGCAGTACTTAGGACTATTGCTTGATCATAGCCCTCCCTCTCAACTTCAAGTTCGTTCTCCCGCTACAATTACAGAATAAGCACGCTAAGTGTTGTATTAAAGATGATGCGTGCGTCGTCTATCATGCTTATACATTCCAATGATAAACAGAGGAAGGAAGTTCTTCATTGTTCTCCATTTCTGTCATAGATGCTACTTTAACGTAATCGATTTGATGGACCATTTCGGTACTTCATTAGTCACAAAGTACAGGGTGTCATAACTGATCAGTTTATACTGGTCTCGAAGTAGCATTTTTGTTTCTTAGGACAGCTGTTGCCATATGACGTCATCCAAATCCGATTTCTTTCTTCTAACTGGCTCAAAACAGTAAAATCCAGCAGAGCAATATTGTTGATCATTACCGAAACGGATGGGCTGTTAGGAGATCTTCGATCTCTCTTAATTATTTGAGAACTGCAATCATATGATACGCTGATCCTGACTTTAAAATTCAGCAGGTAGTTTTGCTGTAATTCCAAGTAACGAGCAATTAAACGTATTCTTCTTTTATCTTCCGAACTTAAATGGAAAGGGAATTACCCCTAATTGCATAATTTGTGCATAGAAAATTCCGAAAAGCCGTTGTTTTGCTTTCCTAAATTTGGTCTGGCTGTCCTATTTCAGCACTGACAAATGTGATAGGTTTCACCAGATCAAACAATGTGATTGGCTAAGAGGTAGAAAAATCGGTTGTTTGTTGGTCAATTGTTCATTGTTCAGTGGTTTAGCCAAAAATGAGGAAAATGTCCTCAATCTCTTCTGCATGAGCTTCAAGTCCGTTCAACCGAAAAACGGTAAATTAACGTTGCAAACTACATGGACTACATGGACTACATTAAAATCTTGTTCATTCTCTGTACTCTTCCTTGAGAGCATATGAAATCGATTCCGATGCAAGTGTTTTTAAGCAACCGGAAATGAACCGGACACTTGATGGCCAAAAGGTGTGAGTTCAGAACTTCTTTACTATGTTTCTTCAGATGGAGGCCGAAGTTGGCAATCCAGTAATTTATTCAGATCTATGGTAAATCAGTGACAGTCGTAGATAAACTGTCCACGGTAGATTTAAAATCTCAAGGGCACACAAATCCAAGTCCTCGAATAACCCTCTAATGTGGTTTAATCAGATTTCTGATATTGTGAAAGGAGGATTGTCACACCTTTAAAAAAGTTTCCACCGAGACTGACGTGGAGTAACCGGTTTTGTTTCGCAGCTGACGCTTTAATTATCCCCTTCATGTAAAAACACGTTGTGTTTCAAAAAACCGACTAAAAAGCAAAACTGCAAGGATAACATGTATCACAGAGAGCCAATAATAACAAAACTGGTTTGTCTTCTCAATATTAACGGGGGCTGATCTTCAGATGCGTCCTTCTCTCGAATAAGCCCTGTGCATCAATTTTGTTATGCACATACATTTCAGATGCTCATTCAATGATTTACAGCATACATTTGTTCTCGTAATTTCCCTAAAGCTTAAGAACTGTTAAGAAATTGTGTCAGAAATTTCGATACGGTACGGGTTAAATATTGTAAGCACGTCAATAATCCAATTTTCATCCTCTCAATTGTTTCCTTTAAGGTAGAAATTGGTATCTAGCAATTGGGAGCAATCTTCATTTGCAAAAAATGACAGAAATGTAATTTAGGTATTGGGAAAGTCAATCAACTCTTCCAACCATTGATTCCTACATAATGTGATTATGAACTCCGAACTCGTAAAAGTATGGTATTTTTATTGAAATTGGTTCTCTTTACCTATTCCGATAATCACTGCTAAGAAATAAACAGTTGGAATTTGAACATGTGTAAACATCATGTTTCATTACTAGAGAATAATACAAGACATCACGCCCTCATATTGTTTTACAAACGCCCTCTTTTATGTCCAGTCTTTCATTTCATAAGAGACTTTCGATGTGTTAGTCCTAACAGATGGCTAACATTTCTTCTCTCTGCTCAAACTTTGACTTGTGATCTACAATAGATTTACAATCTTGTTTTATAAATACGCAGCACGCAAATGTTTCAACAAGAAATGTTTTCATCTCCTCAGACAGATAATCAGTCATTTTTACTCAAGATCCTATTACTTCACAAGAAAAAAAAGCCACAGAAGGTCATGGAAGATGCGCTTAGACCGGACACTTCCTCCAACTAAAACTGTAATTGCTTTAAACTTGTTATCGTATCTTTCCCACGTTTGCAAAAGGGAAGAAAATTGAGGTAGATTAAGCATTTTATCAGCCTTAGTCTTATCAAGCAATGTCAACCAAGGATTTATACTGACGTGATTAAGTGAAACATCGCATGCATTTCTTGCAACCAACTATATAACACGCTTGGTCAAATGGGAAGGCCTTGTCACGGTAAAATGCTGTACAAGTGTAATGGTCAATAAGTGGTAGATAAAGAGATAGAATTAAGAATTAAGATATCCTATTCCATGGATTTGGATTCTATTTATAGCCAAGAAAGCGATAAATGTTGTGAAGGACTGGCACAGATCATAGCATATACTTGTAATCACTATTTCGCAACTTTTACATAGACCTATTTTTTATGTATTCTTGGTAATTATGATCATTACGAAAAGTAAGAGACGTTAGTTTTGCTCAACTGAGCAATCACCAGAATGAAAGAACTCTTTGTTGGGTGATATTTGGTAATCCTTTTTGAAATTCAGTTCTATGCTGATATTTTATTACTCCTTTAGTATCGAGCGCCCAGAGTATCCGTGGTAGTGCGACATCTTTTCAAGAACAAAGTGATGTTCTGCTCATGCCAACAACATTTTCTGCCCCCAATCACATAATCGGATTTGAAGAGGTACTAAAAAAGAGTTAAAATGTCACCACCCTAGTAACTGAACTATTGTGACTGTTGATAACGCAGTTTACTTTCCCTAGTAGCCACATTAGCTCCCAGGTACCCACTGGTGGACATCAATATCAAATTCTACGCAATTGGGAGACCAGCATCTCTGCGCTATGTGACGTGATTGCGTGGGTCCCGGGTTTGAATGCTGGTAGTAATATCTTCACTTCTCTCTAGTATCTCTTACAACTTGATACTTTCAAATGCTCTCTTTCTGATGCTTAAAGTATAAAGATGAGAGGAAAGGGTTGCAATAAATAATTTTAAAATTATCGAGAGATTGAAATGTATCATTGTCGGCGTTCTAACCCTGTTTCTACGCTTTCTCTGAACGTTTCACTGCTAATTAAACCAAATAAATCTTTATGTGATAGGGTACTAGCTAGGTATAACGAGTTGCTTTATGGCAATGCAACTAATTAGCTAACTGATCGACATTTACGGACGTTAACCTTGAAAAAGGCAAGATAGCAACGCATACATAAGCACGCAATAAAGTAAGGAAAGAGTACGAAAGGCCTCCGTCACGCGTCACAATCCCAATGATAGCTTCTTCAACAATGCAGCATGTAGCTTGACAAATCCAGCCAAAAAGTGAAATGGAGAGAACATGGTAGTTGTAGATAAAATTAGCCTAAGCGTTTGCAATAACACTAAATTTTAGCAATAGAAAATCACCGACTAGTTAACAAAGATGAGTAACAAAGATTACTGGAGCTTCCTTTTTTTGGTATCGTTAATTTCTGATTCCACTTTGATTCCAATCACCTCCCAGAAACGTGACTGCATGCCAACCTATGAGTTTCATTTGATGTTGCTCCAAACATGAATTTCAAGATGTAAACTCGTCAATGTTCAGAAAGTAATCTTAATGATAGTAATATCAAAGTTATCATCACGAACTCAACTTTGTAACATGGAGAAAATTGAAGACTATTGATGTTGTCATATGATATCTCGAGACTATCCGAGGTTTTATCATGGTTAGCCAAGAGCGCAAAATTTTGCACTTTTAACTTTTAAATGATCTTAGGAAAACGCATTTCCTCCATGAAGTCTGGGTATGATATAAGAATAAAAAAAACCGTCTTAACAGAGTGTACTTTCGCTAACTTCATTAGATAGTAAAAGATCAAATGGTGAGATTTAAGAATATCGGCTATTGAAAAAAGGTTTAGGGTTGCACCTTCGTCTTTCATTGTCCCAGTAGCAGTAACTCATTTACACTTTTTTTATGTATCTAATAAAAATGGACATGGACATGATGAGTTGCAGAATATAGCGGACACGGTCCCTTATGTAGCAAGCATTTGGCAAGTCAAGCCCAAGACGATTTCGACAATGATGATAATTAAGATAAAGAGGAGGCAGAATACCACCATAAACATGTTTATAAATGCTATTTGTGGTAATCAAGAAAGAATTATTCTGATATTGCACAATTATTTTCTCAATTGCATGTTTTGTTGTGTTGTTTTATGTTCATTTACAGCTCACTGCCAATGATCAGTGTATCTTGTTAAATGACTCGTGACGCGTCGTTCGTCGTTCGTCGCTCGTCGCTCCCAGGTCGTAAATTATGGTCTTGTGCCATGTGGTCTGTTGTTTGTGGCTAGTGACTCGTAGTCAAATTTTCAAGTGTCTTTCAAAAGATGCAGTTAACAATACTGGTTAGATTTGATACCAGGTAGCGTCAAAGTATCTCTTACAAGATCAGTTCCAATGGAGTGTGCTTATATAGCACCGGATTGCTTTTGGTATCCCACGTACACTCATACTATTGATTGATTGTTCTTAGACGCTACAGTTGTTCTATTTCCTTTTGCAGAGGATTAGAATGATAAGGTAATTGCTCGATTTCACAACGATTAGTTCTCAGAGAGAACTATACTAAAAAAGTTTCATGGTAGCAGTAGTGTATCTGGTAGCATAGGTACTTCTTAACTAAAAAAACTTGCCTGTTATCAAATTTTACCAGGTTAAAATGCTATTTGACTCAAGTATTGTGTAATTTCCTCTCCTTGTATCACGATTAGCTCTCTCTACTTTCAATTCTGGTACGTCTCCTTCGGCGCTTCCAAGTCACGGGGGTAGATACTGTGGGAGCCAAGCTTCTGCCTGGTCAGGGTTACAGCCGAAGTTGTTGGAAGCAGGACGGTGGGTAGATGCTGTGGCGGAGGAGATTTTATATACCAGCGGCAGGGCTTTCCTTCGCGACAAGTGTAGGAACCATATTATGGTTAACATTTGGCGAGCTTTTGGTTTAGCAGTAACCCACTGCAGGAGAGGAGCGTAATAGCCACCGACCTCTTCTGCATATGCGTACACTTCTCACGCGTAACAGCACATATTAGCAATAACATAATGAGATTGGCTGGTGAGGCCCTCGGTAGCAGGCAGTGTCAATTATGTGTCCGGGGAAGACACATCTGCTGGACCAGGTACCCCTAAGTATTATGACGTGGTTACACCAAACCTCTTCGAAGGTGTGACAGCTGATGTTGGGAGTGGAGTAAGTTGGCATGTCATCTATGAAAAGAAACAATTTAAACGATAAATGGAATATTAGAACCATGATTTAGTGACAGAACTTATGCATCTGGAAATAGATATCTTTGGTCTGACCGACTTTAGATGGAAAGATGCTAGCAACTTCCCTTTTAGAGACAGCCTAGTATAGTGAGTGGAAGCACTGATCTCTAAAAAACACTGGATGGAGCATCTTCCGTCCCCCATCACTTAAGTCCCCCATTAAACAAAGCTTTTAAACAATATTACGTAACATGGCGGATCTTCCCGCGCTATTTTAACTTCTAGGGATTAGTATTCGTTATCACACTTTTTCGCTGTTGGAAAGAATGGGATTGCTCGATTTAATCTCTTTTAGAGATCACTGAGTGGAAGCTACAATGCTCGCACTACGGGGAAAAGCAAAGAACAGCCTATTAAACTATTTGATGATTTCAAATTGTACGTGTTTTGCAAGGCAAACAACAAGCCAACTCCAGCAACGCTCAACCACGTTTAAGCTGCCACTATGTCACACTCAGGGGAAGATACTGATGAATTGTACAGAAGATTATGATAAACTCTGTGCCAAGGAAACAGGTGCACATGTTCCTAGGTGATATTAACGCTAAAACTGGTGAACAAGCTGACCCAAAGTTTTGTATTGGGAGGTATGGCCTCGAAACACAAATGGCAACAAGTTGGCCGAGTTCTATAAAGTTAACGAATTAAATTAATAATAACGCAATTTAATCATCACAAGCGCAGGAAGCATACGTGGACATCACTAGACGTCTCAACAAAGAACCAAATTTACCACATTATCATCGAGAAAATCTTCAAGCATTTTGTCGTAGACTCAAAGAGCAGACCTGAAGCAAATTACGATACCAATCGGTCTTGCCAAGATCAGAATCAGGCTGAAGAACACAACGAATGCAGTACCAATTAATACATATAGTTTCGGCACTCTAAACAATTGAGATACAGCTTCAACCTATGAAATCGAAACCGGCAACAAGATGAAGGCACTTCTCAACAGAGTCACTGATGAAATCCAACCTGACGTAATCTCAAGAGAAAGATAAACCCATTTACCACGCAGAAGGAGAAAAATACCTCGGGTATAAACATCCTAATGCTTAAAATGAGTGTGAGACAGTTGAATCTAGTAGATCTAAAGAGAGAGTCACGGAAACACAATGATCATGCCTTCCATTCCCAACTAAAGCATAATGTTCAACGGAACATTGGCCTTGAGGGAAAATATTGGCTGTTATCTGAGGGCTCAAAAATTGATGGATATTACACGAAGCAAATCCAAACAGTTTCTTTTGAGAAAGTAAAAAATGCAACATGACATAAATATGTGGTGAAACATGAAAACATACAGCGGGTCGTCCTTACCTTATAAGGCTCTAGAAAGATGGAACGAGAATTGTAACGTTCTATATGAGAAACCTCCTGATAAAGATTTGCTCTGTAGAACTCCTTTTACAGAAATGGAACCAATTCCTTTGTTGGGTGAAGTTTCAACAACAGTAAAACTATTGAAACAACGGACATCGTCATGGGTGGATGGTTTACAAGCTGAACTAATTCAGCATGCTGGAACCTGCATGAAGAAACCTCTATATTTCATCATCTGCAAAATATGGTTTACTTGTGAGCGGCCTCGAAACTGGTGGGCTCTGGTATTCATTCCGCTATTCAAATCAGGCACTCACCTATAACATGTTAACCAACTCATGATCGCACGGATAAGCCGTGTTAGCAAAGCACCACTGTTTATTATTCTCAATTGCATAACATTCAAGTTTTAGACAAGAGTCTAGTGACACGAAACGGCATGTAGGAAGGGAACACGTTACGCATGCCTCCAGGTGACTATTCAAGTATTCTTTGACAAAACTGGTAACCAAGAGACATGCATTTTTTCGTTGATTACAGCAAAATGATTGATATGGGGTTTTCACCACAACTTGTTTCCCTCCTTCAAGGAATGTACTTTGACCATGCAACTGTGACTATTTGGAATGATGATCACGCAAAACATTTCAACATTGGTAAAGGCGTGTATCAAGGATACATAGTGTCACCCACACTCTTTACCCTCTATACGGAGCATGTGACGAGAGAAGCAGACCTGAATGATTATGATGTGTCAACAGGGGTTCTAATCATCAACAACCTCAGATAGGTTGATGACACAGCCATCCCCCTAAATAGAACTAGGGAACTTTATGAGGCATTGGAGAGCATAAATGACGCTGGGACTCGCAGAGGGCTGAGATTCAATACATATGCAACCAAATAGGTGTCTATAGCTGGAATTGGTGTTGATATCTCTTTTGAAGGTCAACCTGTCAACAGTTTTGAGGATTTGAAGTATCTAGGCTCGATGAAGACCGAAAAGGGGATTTTGAAAAAACATTGGAGTGAGCATTGCACCAGCAAGAACCCTTTGACTTGTAAACATTTGGGAGGACAAGGGATTTCATAAAGTTTGTAAAATTAGGGCTAATGCGTCCCCAAGTTTGGTCTGCCTTGACCTGCGTTGCAGAGGCCTGGAACATGAAATCTGTTGATAATAAGAGGTTACACACAGGAGAACTGTGAGTGTACAGAAGAGTCCTAGGTATTATTTGGATGGCAAAGCACACCAAAGCAAGTGTACTAGAAAAAGTGGATGTCAACAGGAAATTGGTACAGATGATGAAATCACGAAAACGTGAATTTTTGAACATGCCTGAAGAGACAGACGTCTAGTCAGGGTGATTGTGGTTGACTCCCACAAAATCAAAGACTGGATGGATACCAGTCTTCCCAGGGTAGTCCAAACAACAGAAGATCGTCACAAGTGGAGAAGAATGATTCGTGCTGTTGTGATCAGAGAGGACACCGAACCTTGTTGTTGAAGATGCTAAAAGTGAGAGAAGCATGACTCACATGCACTTCCTAGATGAGCTTTAGGTATCTCATACTTCTCACATTCATCGAGGTTATGAAACGATAAATGACCTCAGTGTTTTTACCACAATTTTCTATAATTTATTTAGAATTAGAAAGCCACTTCAGAAATCGGTAATCCTAAATACCAGGGATTTGGGTAAAACTACGTTTTTAAAAATCCCTTTCATCCGCTAAAGTCCACTTTTATTCACTAAAATCCTTTACCATAGACTTTCTCCTGGTGACAACCTTTATATTTTTACGTTTCTTTAACTTTATTGTACCGGGGAAGAAATAAGTGTATTGTAAGCAATGGAATAGATTCGCATTTAGTAGAGTAAAAATCGAGAAAATCATTTCATTTAATCCTTTTATTTAGTTGTTAAGATATTAGTCGCAGTGTTTTCTCCTGTAGCACACTCCACTTATTTCAGCTGCCCCAACGTGGAACTTCCGATTACTGCTGTTTCTTCGTTTGAGTAGAAGCCTCGTGTGTTAACATCAAATCTTTGAAGTCACTAAACTTGAAATAGAAGGAGAAACTGATGGGACTGTCTATTTGAAAAGATACTAAAGAAATGTGAAGACATCTTACCAACGTGGTTTGAGCCGCAGCTTAGGTGGTATAGCCATGCGATGGCGAATTCCTGGGGTTTCATCCCAAAGGTGGTATATTGTCACTTTTCTCTAACATCTTTTTAAACTTGTTGCTACAGATCCTCTCTAGATGTTGCTAGAATACTTTTTGGATTGTTTGTGTAGGACTGAGAATGAGAGGCTAGATTCTGAGTTAAGTCAGGTAAACCAAACGTAGCTGTTGATATTGCGGACAAAGACCATATAAAATAGGTGTCAATAAAAGGTTGTAAGTATAGGTAGAGACAACACACAGAAAATGATAGTACTGATTTGCATTACTACGTTCCTCAAAGGACCTTCAGACATATAAACTCTTTGACAAGGTCCTTATTTACTGGGGACGTAACGGTGAATACTGCACGATGCAAAAATCAGAAAATACGGGATTTTATAATGAAATTGCTCCTTGGTTAATTTCACCTTAAAAATTATTCGCAACATTTGAATAACTGTAACAACTCACTACAAATTTAGTGTTTTCTTATGCTACTCGTAGCAAGAACAGTGACCCGATGTACTTGCTATGAGTAACGTATGACAACACGCACTGCATATTACCATCGGGTCGTGGACCATAAAATAGAACTACAACATTTAGTGTAAAATGTAAACTATCACTTCTAACACTCCCTCGATAAAGGCGAGAAAATAACCTTTGGTGTAGTCAGGTAAGGTTATCTTTCAACAGTCTTTCAGATGAATTATCAGACAAACTCAGAAGAATGTTTATCACTAAGCAGTCTTACGTTTCTCCTGACAGTCGACTAAGTGAAAGGAGAGAGGAAATAAAGGCTTTGCAGTAAAGTGGAGCTGTACAAGGTAGTGTCAACGAGGCAATTGCAATATCTGTTTAAATCCATGTCAACTTTAACCAAGGGTCATCACAGATGTATGTTGATCCCAAAATCTTCCTTTTTTTCCACGGTGGTCGTGATCATAAAGACCAAATCAATGCCCCATTGATGTTGAAACGACGTTATGTAGTTGCAACATTGTATGGCTGGTGTTGGGTGTGTTCTAACAAATATGACCCCTTGGACCGATATTGTCCTTTAAACGCTTTTGGTTTAAAGCCTGCAGCAATTAAAAAAGATCATTTTTATGTCTTCGACAACTCCAAATTGTTCCAAAGTGCTGATGATGGCCAAGATGGCCGTCTCATTCGCCATAGTGTGGTAGCCAGATAACTTCGTATTCTTGAAAGGATAGGTCACAAAACGTTTGAAAAACCATATCCACCTAAGACCAATATAACTCTGAGCCATATTGGCTCAAAGGGTCATATATTTGTGGGATAGGCTCATCACTGCACTTATAAAAACTTACAAATATAGCAGCAACGAACTGAAAGTAAATTGCGCCAAAAAATGCAAATGCGACTTGGTTGCCTGTCATCTGATGCGAAACTGTATTTTGAGATTCTCAACAGCGACGTTAGTTTCCCGGAATGCACTGATGCTGCATGATGTATCTCTACGCATAATATCTATTTTGGAATCCGTCATTTCCATTGCAGTTTTGACTTGAGACCGGGAACAATAACTGATATCTACTCAGCTAATGTTTGCAATCGAAGCTTTCCAGTGAAAGAGGATCTGTCACAGATCTGCACCTTTGCGCTCTTTAGTCATTACCAAGAAAACGGAATGTTTCACTTTCTAAGAAGAGATTTGAAGTCAACAAAAAGCAAGCTGAAGGCCTCAGGTTAGGATCCGCAGGTAGTAAGGGTCATGCCCCAACTAGCAGCCAACATGTTAGTGACCTGTGCCTGATTGTGTAACATGAACGAAAGTCAAACAAAAATTTCATATTATTTTGACTGCTGGTAGGGTTAAGGTATTAGGTTTTACATGTTGGTATAATGGGAGAAGCAAGAGAGAGAGTAACTGTCATAACCATTAAATGATGACTACATATTATAAATCTGACATGACAAAATAAGATGTCGAATGTAAAGAGGCAGTTCTAAAAGCAGTGATGTGACCACTACCAAGAAGAATTCTAGGAGAACCTAGTCCTTATAGGACCGAAAAGTCAATTTTGCAATTTATCCATATCCGATATCAAAGTTTAATTTGTCTTAAGAATAAGTTTCCGGTTGTTTTATGTCATGAATATTGCCATTCTTTGTCTTAGAACTTCAGTTCAGCCTTTGTTACACTTCTTGGCCAGATTTCGCCGATTTCATTAAATTAATCGTAGTAATTAATTGGAAAAAAATCAGTTACAATTTATATATGGTTGACCCCCAATTATCCATATTTTACAGCCATTGGAAAAGCTAACAGACATGAAACTCATCAATTACTTTGTGAAAATTTTTACGGCCTGTTGCTATTGTACTAAACTGAGATAGATGTAATTGTCAAATTGCCTTTGCGATTAAACAAATAAAGAGCCAAACATTTAAGTCTTGGGCAAAAATGATTGATCCTTTTACAATTTATGATATTGATTAACGTTCTTAATCTTAATGCTAGATTGTTTCCAAGGATAACATAAACGTTTTACGTGTAGACACGCCTCAAGACTTTATCATTATCTTCAAAGGTATTTTACAACTGACATTTCCCTCTTAGGTCAGGTCTGCTGTATTTTTCTGTTCAGCTCTCGGGAGAGTCTGGAAAGGGTACTAACTTGCTTTTTCACCAGCATAGCCACTTTCCAGTTTTGTACCTTGGTACAGTGAAGCACTATAAAGTTCCTATTTTGCTAAAGGACATTTCAGCGGGACCTGAATTAGAACCTCTGAAGTCCGATTCGGCTGTTTTAACTGTTCAGCTCCCTGTGTCTCTAAGTAAAGTAAACCGAGTGCTTTGAAGAAACACTGGATATCTGGAATGACCACCGCAAAGCTCAAAGACAGGATCGCATGGCGGATTTATTTAAAGAAGTAAAGCGACACAGAATATATTTGATGCTGAACTTGATTTGGAACTATATTATAATTAATTATGCACATAAATAAAAGACAACACTTAAAGAGCAAGAGTATGACGTGCTCACATCATCAACGAATCATGATTCAGCTTATTCACCAATCATAATTCAGGATGAGAATTATCTAACTTTTATAAGCGTCTTTAAATCTATTTACAGTATCAGCAAGAGGGGATGCTTCCGTAATGTAGTGCATGGCACACTTGTAGTGCGCTCCTTTGGATTTGTCTTGATGTCTAGGATCTCCCCCTGAAAATGACATTACTCTTGTTACTATGAAGTCTAACCACTGGTTTTCGTACAGGTGAACTCCCGTTTAATGGAATTGATCGAAGGTTCTTGGTACATACTATATCAAGTGCATTACGTTGAATGGTTCACTTCATGTTGTAACAAAAACTGTGGACCGCTGCGCAGAAAAGCCTGGGAGCCAATGGAATCGATGTTCAAAGTTATGTGTCATTATTTATAGGGACTCCCTTAGAATATTACGCAGAGCTATTAGTACGAAAGAAAGCATTAATTTAGTAGAAGAAAAACTGGAATTCCTCTCTTCAAGGATATTGTCTAAAAACCATAGTCCTTTCTCAAAACAACCGAAGTTACTATTATCCCAATACGAAAAGAAGCATCTGAAGCAAAGCAAAAGTTTTAAGGGACATTTCCACACAGCTGTCACAAAATCCAGCTTCATTTGAGTTGAAATCATTTATTGGCCTTGTTATTGATAGACTGAACATTAACAAAAATAGTTTCAGTCAAGTAACATTAACCATCTAGTGGATGGTTTCCTCGCCATG